>PVJX010001449.1:0-162241 GCA_004027295.1 Dolichotis patagonum | reverse complement strand
GTGTGCAGTGTGTGTGGTGTGTGCAGTGTGTGTGTGTTGTATGCTGTGTGTGGTGTGTGTGGTGTGTGTGGTGAGTGTGTGTTGCAGGGTGACAGGAAATACCCCTTCCTTCCTGGCACACTCTTGCCCATTTCTGAGTCACCCCTCCTTTCCCCTTCCTTCTCCTCCCTTCCCTTCCCTTCCCTTCCCTTCCCTTCCCTTCCCTTCCCTTCCCTTCCCGCTCTGCCTAGCCTCTCCCTCACTCTCTGCCTTGGTTTCCCCAGGCGCTGTGCGGCTGCACCGTGAACATTCCCACCATTGATGGCCGAGTGATTCCTTTGCCCTGCAATGATGTCATCAAGCCGGGCACAGTGAAGAGACTCCGAGGGGAGGGCCTTCCCTTTCCCAAGGTCCCCACCCAGCGGGGAGACCTCATTGTGGAGTTTAAGGTCCGCTTCCCAGATAGATTAACACCACAGACTCGACAGATCCTGAAGCAACACCTGCCCTGCTCCTAGGCGCTGCCCAGCCAGTCCAGAGTCTACCACAGCAATACCCCACACTCACCCCGTCCAGTGGACACCCAGCTTGACATCCACTGGACACTGGCAACTTTTTCTAAAATGCAAAAAAAGCCACTGGTTTTCAGGATAACGTTCCTGTCCCTGACCCTTTTCAGAGTTGGGCTGCCTTGGGGAGTGGGAGGGAGGTGGGGAGAGCTAGCCCAGGCCAAGGGTCAATTTCTGTGTCACTAGCTTTGAATCCAGTTTCCACTCCAGTGGCTGGGGAGTGACTTGAGTGCTACTTGAAGATATAGATCCCTTGTCTATGCCTGTAAATAGCATGTCCTCCTTCCCCTCAGCCTTGCTGATACCTTTCCTCTCCCTTCCCTTTGAGGTCCTCCTGTTTGGGGGAGGAAAAGGACACAAAGGACACTGGCCTCCCACCCCCACTCCTGGGTCCACAGTGTCCAAGGTTATCGTACACTTATCCATGCACATGAAGCTGTCATCTAGAGCTGTGTACACCTCCCCAGGAGGTGGGAGAGGCCAAGACAGGAAGGGCAAGTCTGCAACCCTCGAACAGGGCCATTGAGCACGAGACACTTTTCATTTGGGGGAGGGAGATAAACTGACCCTCAGCAGTCTCCCCAACAGCTGCCCAGCCTACACCCCACAGATGTGGAGGCTCTGCCTTCCCTGCTGCTCTGAGGAATGTTCGAGGGTGGAGAAAGGGAGGAAGGGCTTGGGATATTAAGGCTAAGAGGTGGGCCAGGGCCGTCTTCCAGCCCTCATCAAGAAGGGGAAGGGCTTTGGGGTCAGGTGGCAGCTATTCCCCAACAAGAGATTCAGGGTCACAGGTTTCTCTCCACACCTCTGAACTCAGGGCCTAGCCACCCCAAACTTCCAAGTCCCACTTTTGTGATATGTGAAGCTACTTATTTCTCACCCTTCTTGGAGGCTGTGCGGGGAATTTCCAGCCCTTTCATGCCTGTGTGACCCCACCCCATGCCCCCAGTTGTGTCGAAGTCAATAGTGAAGGAGCTGGGAGAAGACTGCTTCAGCTGGTCCTGGGGTGGGGTCTTTAGGTTTTCTCACTTTGACAAGCCCCTGAATGTTTTTATAGTAGTTTTTTTTGTATTTTTTGTAATGACAGTATTATCAAAAATAAAGTATTTTAAAAATACAGCATCTAAGCAGAAGCAGTAAACCTGGAGCATAGGAGGTGTGGTGTGCGGTGCTGCTGGCGGCCTCCGTCGGGACCCTGGTCACCTTTGAGAAGCCAAGCAGACCCTCAGTTACAAGGAGAAGCTGACTCTCCTTCAAGCTCAGACTCCTGGGATTCCAAAATCATCCAAATATGACAAAGACAGGCGACACCATTCATCTGTTAGAATAAACAAGCCATTTGGAAGAAACAATATCCCTGGTCCTGACAGAGACTATCTTCTTCAGAAAACGTGTCAGTGTGAGATCTGTTGTAATAGATTTTCTTTTCTTGGCTAAAGTATCTCTCTGAGTTAGAGAAATTTTCTTCCTAGAAGAGGAATTTTTACTTTTTTTGGCTGGCTATTAAAGACACATCCTCAAAGACTGGGCTTGGGAATAGAGAAAGTGACTAGAAGGTGCTGACAGCTTTGGCTCAGAGTAGCCTGAATGGGGACCTGAGCTCCCGGGAGACACCAAACACACCTTTCTGGGGGTGTCTACCCTGGGACCTGACCTGCGTCTCTGTTGAGATAAGTCTGGCCCTCTGCCGAGACCCCTTAGGAAGCGATTTTGCACCATGATATCCATCCTCTGCCTTGGGCCTGGCTGGGAAGAAGCCCCAGGGTTACAGACTGCCCTCTGCAGCCTCTGCCTGGGCCTGACTTCCTCCTGGACTCACTTTCCTCCAAGCGTGACAGCTGTGTCTCCAGGATGAGGCCATGGCAGGCATGTCCTCCTGAGCTCTCAGTGTCCGCAGGGCCATGAAGACAGGGCACACTGACTGGGCTTCACTTCCTGTTTGCTTTTCATGCCAGGACAGAGACACTAAAAAAGTTCCTGTCCTTATATGAGGTATGTTTTGCAGGAGGCTGTTCCTGTAAAGGCAGAAACTAGGGGATTGCATGCACAAGGCTGTCTGCTAATGCCCTGGCCTGGGGGATCACAGCCCTGCATCCCCTGCTCCACACTCTCCTATTTGGGGTGTCTAGGGGAGTCCATCTTTCAAAGTGGGGCTAAAACTTTGCCCTTGCTCTTCTCGTAGACCTGAGGCTTTGGCATCCAGGTCTGCTGGCCCAGGCCTCTCCCTCTGGCACTTATGTGTACACACAGACTTGAGGAGTTGTTGTGTCTTCCCTGAGCACACCTGTGGGACGCCAGGCCACCCGAGGCACGCAATCCTTCAGTGCAAACGCCTGAGCTCTCCAACTCCCCCTGGAACCTGAATTTCCCCCTTCTTAGAAGGTGCACAAGAATTTCGGGTCCTTGAATGTCTGTGTTAGGTGGGAGTAGTGGAGGGGAGAAAGAGGGAGAAAAAAGGAGAAGGACCATATGCACAGATGTGAAAGTCGGGGGGTAAAGGAGCTGGGGGAAACACTGGTTCAGCCCAGTCCTGAGGGGTGGGATCTTTACTGGGTTTTCTTTCTTTGACAAGACCCTGAATGTTTTATCGTGTGTGTGTGTGTGTGTGTGTGTGTGTGTGTGTGTGTGTGTGATTTTGGTCTTGGTTCTCTCTCGGGCACATTTATAACTCATTTCATGACCCACTAAGGGACTCAGTAATTCTGTTTATTTGGGGTATTTTGTTATTGTTGTTTTGTTTCGTTGTCATCTCATCTAAAGAATCAGCCCCCAAAACCTGGGTCCCTGAAAAGTCCTCGATGGGCTAACTGCCTTGGAGTCCTTTCTCAGGCTCTGCCTCAGACTCCCCTAGATCATTCCACAGCTGGAACTTCGCCAGGCATCCCGCATCAAAGCCTGAGTCAGCAACCAGCCCTTCCTTAGATCCCTTTTGCTTTAGTCTACAGACACCTTAGAGGGCTATGAGACTCTGCCCTTGTTCTTATCTGAGACGTTTCTGTTACCTGTGTTGAGGTTGCATCCATTCCAGAGACTCTGGGACCCTGAAGGCCATAGCTCACAAGTGCTGCATAAATCTCTTAAAGGCAATACTCTAGTTGGTTCTAAATACTGTTGCTTAAAGAAAATTCTCTAGGAAACATGGAGAGTGGCACATAGTCCTGTGAGGTCAGGCTGTGCCAAAACAAGCTGAAAGTCTGGCATATAGCTCAGTGGTAGAGCATTGGCTTATTAGCATGTACAAGGTCATGGGCTCGATCCTAAGCAATGCCAAAGAAAGAAAGGAAGAGAAAGAAAAGTTGAGAGCTAAAAAACTAAATGCTTCCTAAGACCTCTGTATTACAAAGAGTAAAACCCAGAACTTTTCAGTCTACTTCTACAGCAAGTAGAGAAACTCAAGAATCGGTGACTCCATTTCTGCTATAAATGGTCCCCTGAGGCTCCAAGGTTTGGAATTCGGGAGCTGTTAAGGACTGTGTAGCTGCTCTGGCTTCTCTTCAGGACTCCACCAGTAGCTGGGAACCTGTGGTATCCTGCATGTCAGCAGTGACTCTAATAACCTCAGGAGATAGATAGATGAGAGGTAGATGAAGAAGAAGAAAGAGGAGGAAGAAGAGAACTAGAAGGATATGGATAGATGATTAATAGATATAAATAGATGATGATAATCGATAGATGATAGATACAGATGATTGATAGATATAACTAGATGATGATGACAGCTGATAGGTAGATGGGTAGACAGATGATACATAGATGATAGATAGATATGATTGCAAGTTCAAGTCACTCAAGGGCAATTAGTAATACCTTGAGAAAATAATAATAATAAAAGGGTAATAGATGTGGTTCAATGATAGGATAACACTGAGTTCAATACCCAGTACACACACAAAAGACAGAGACAAAGATAATATTTTTTAAATTACCAAATAGAAATTCTTGAGTTAAAAAGTACAATATCTTCTGCCTTGCAAGTGTGCAGTTGTGAGTTCAATCCCTGGTACCAATTTTTAAAAAAATGCAATATCTGAAATGTAAAATTTTGCAGAAACATAAAAACATGGGGAAGAGAACAAGGCTTCCTCAAGAAGCAAACCCTCCCTGCAAACCTGCGCCAGGCATAATTTACCACTAGAGGCAGGGACAGCCAGACTCTGGCCTTTACCCATGAGTCCGCACCATTCGCAGACTGCGAGGGGAGAGAACAAGGATTGACCAAGAAGCAAGCCCTCCATGTATGCCATGTGGGCTGCCACCAGCAGGGGGAGAGCCAGACCCCAGCCCTTTCCAGCATGCAGGCTGGCACATAAGAAGAGCCAATGTCTCACCTCCCTTCCCCCAAGCAACCAGCTGATCTGGAGAAACACAGGCTGCCATGATAGCTATTGAGGTGAAATGCAATTTGATGCTTGTAGTGTTTTGGTGTTTCACTGACCTTACAGGTCTCGGGCCAGTGGTCTGATCATCTATTCAGAGGATAGCAGTACGCAGTGCGGTATCTAGTGGGATAGCTCCCACTTCTGAAGGTGGCAGCCATTGTTAATTCCCTATTATCTTGTCTTGAAGTCCTGGGTCATTTTCATTGTTTTGTTGGGTTGGGGTTTTTTTTTGTTTGATTTTGTCGTATCTGATGGCATGAGCAGCTATTTTGAGGATGGCAAGATATATTGTGGTAGCCATTTTGGGTTTACTGTTGTCTTGTTTTGAAGTCCTTTATTGCATTCATTGTTTTGGTTTTTATTAGTTCTATTCTGTTCTGTTCTGCTTGATTTTTACTATGTCTGAGAGTATCTGTAGCTATTTTGAAGACAAGAGGCATTGTGGTAACTATTGTTGATTTCGTATTGTTTTGAAGTCCTCTATCACTTACACTGGTTTGTTTTTATTGGTTTTATTCTGTTTTATTTTCCTTGGTTTTATCCTCTTTAAAATAAAAGAAAAAGGGGCTGGGGGTTTAGGTCAGTGGCATAAGTGCCTGCTTGGCAAATGCAAGTTTGTGAGTTCGATCCCAGGCACCAAAAAATAAATTAATTCATTAATTAATTAAATTAAATTAAATAAAGAACACAATAGAGAAAGCAGAATAAAAGTCAGTAAACTAGAAGATAGGTCTACTGATACTCAATTTGAGGAACAAAAGAAAACAAAGAATGAAGAAAAATGAACAAAGACCATAAGACCTATAAAATACCACCATGCAAAGTAACATAAATAATGGCAGTTTCAGAAATAGAGGAGAAAAAGGAATAAAAATATTTGAAGAAATAATGGCTGAAAACTTCCCAAATTGGATGAATAATTTTATTAATCTACATACCCAAAAGGCTCAATGAACTTCAGGTGGGATAAACAAAAAGAGATTCACAGCTAGACACATCACATCAAACTGTCAAAAGACAAAAGCTGGATGTGGTGATACATGCCTGTAGCGACTCTCGATAATAATCCAGTAAGAAGAAATGACATCTATAAACACATTTGCACTGAATACTGGAGTACCTAGCTTCATACAACAAAACTATTGAAATTAAAAGACCAAATAAACACTAACACAATCATAGAGAGGGATTTCAGTACCCCGCTTCTGCAAAGATATAGATAGCTAAACTAAGTTGGCTGGGCATGATGGTGCACACTTGTAATCCTGGCACTCAGGAGACCATGGGCTACATAAGTGAGTTGAAAGCCAGTGTGGACTACACAGTGAGACCCTGTCTCAAAAAAGGAAAGAAAAAATCAGAGTTGAACTACACCCTTGAACCTATATACTTGCTAGATATATCTATATATACGGTGTTCCTCCCCTGCACAACAGAGCACACATTCTTTTCAGCAGCATAAGGTACTTTTTCTGAAAGAGATCATATACTAGTCCTCAAACCAGCTTAAGTACATATAAAAGAATTGAAATTATCCCATGCATACTACCAGACCATTATGCAATGAAAATAGAAATCAATGACTGAAGAAATTTCAGAAAAGGCAACAGCTCCTGAAAAATTAACCTAACAAACTAATGGGTGACAGAAGAAATCAAAAAAATTTAAAAATTCCTGGAAGTTAACAACAGTGACTGAATAACTTAATGAAACCACAGGGACACTATGAAAACAGTTCCACGAGGAAAGTTCATCACAATTAATGCTCACATTAGGAAAACTGAGCACGTCCAAATGAATAACTTTATGAGAAATCTTAAGATACTTGAGAAACAATAATAAACCAGCCCCCAAAGTAAATTACAAAGATGAAAGAATAAATCAATGAAATTAAAACTAAAAAACTGTAAATAAAAAAAAATCTAAGAGCTGGTTCTTAAAAAAAATAAATCAGATGGATAAGCCCTTAGCCAAACTCACCAAGACAAAGCTTAAAAAGACTCCCCGGGAGCCGAATGTGTGGAGTTGAATCTCAGCGCACAGGGAAGCTTTGCAACTTCACTCCAAGTAAGACCACGCCCAGCATCCCAAATCACCCAAGGACGCACGGGAGGTCCCCACTAGCTTAACTGGTCCATGCCCAGTGACCTCCATGCAGCTAGCAGGGGCCTGAATTCAGTCCCAGGAACCAAACATGTACGAGTTGATTCCCAGCACCCAGGGAAGCTTTGGAACATCACTCCAAACCCAGAAATACAGGAAAATCAAAACGAAAGAGCAAAATGCAATCTCAAACTCACAGCCCAACCCAAGCAAGCCTAGGAGACATGGACACAGCAGAAAATGTAAGCCATACACCTGAAATTCCTGAAACAGTAACAACTGAAATAAAGAAACAGCACTGGGAAGCTATAAAAAAACTCATATCAGAAATAATCTCCAAGGTAAAAGAAGACATGATAAATATAATGAAAGAAATGCTAAACACATCTAAAGAAAACATGGTTAAAAATTAGAGGAACAACGCAAAAAGATGGAAACCCTGAATGAACAATATAAGAAACAAACAGAATGCATGAAGCAGATTCAAAGAGATACAGGACATATCAGTTTTGCCATCAAAAGTTGGCAAAACTGCCTCAACAAAACTGAAGATAGAATTTCAGACCTCAAAGACAAGATTGCAGCTAGTGAACAGGAAAGGAAAGATCTTTTAAAAATAACCAGGAACCAGGAAATAACAACTGAACAACTGCAAGATGATGCAAAGAAAAACAACATAAGATTAACAGGTATAAAGGAAAAGGAAGGTAACAACACAAACGATATCAAGAGGCTATTTACAGAAGTAATAGCTGAAAATTTCCCAAACAGGAGAATGGAAACTGACAAATAGATCAGTGGAGCATATAGAACTCCAAATAACCATAACCAAAAGAAAACTGTACTCAGACATATAATAATCAACATCCCAGAAATCCAACATAAGAACAGAATATTAAAAACTTCTAGGCAGAAGAGACAGATCCCCTATAAAGGAAAACCTATCAGAATCACAGCAGACTTCTTAACACAAACAATGAAGTCAAGAAGCACATGGAGTGAAGTATTTCAGCTCTTAAAGGAAAATGACTTCCAACCCAGACTGATGTACCCTGCAAAACTGTCCTTCAAAATGGACAGAGAAATAAGATACTTCCATGACAAAGAACAGCTGAAGAACTTCATGACCACCAAACCAACCCTGCAAAGAATACTGAAAGACATTCTAGACAGACATAGGAAAAAACCACTAAGCAAGGCAAACAATTAAACAGAGTGGAAAGATAAAGAATCAACAGCAGAAAAATAACATGTCAAAAGTAAACCAATATATATCAGTTATAACCATTAATGTAAATGGCCTCAATTCATGAATTAAAACAAATAGACTGTCACAATGGCTCAAGAAACAACACCCAACCATTTGCTGTATACAGGAAACCCATCTAACCCAAAAGGAAGCTCATAGACTGAAAGTTAAAGGATGGAAAACAATACTCCATGCAACAGAATCCTTAAAAAAAGCAGGGGAACCTATTCTGTTTGCAGACAATGTGAACTTCAAACTAAGAATGATCCAGAGAGATAAAGAAGGCCACTGCATACTAGTTAGGGGAAAACTCCAAGAGGAAGAGATAACAATCTTAAATATCTATGCACCAAATTTGGGAGCACCTAGCTATACAAAACAAATATTAACAGAAATGAAAAATCAAACAGGCAATAACACAATGATAACAGGAGACCTTACCATGCCATTAACACAAAGGGACAGATCAACTAAACAGAAAGTCAGCAAAGAAATAACAGAACTGAACCACACCTGTGAACAAATGGACTTGGTAGATGTATACAAAGTGTTCCACCCGAGAGAAAAAGAAAGTGCTCTAAAGGATATAATTGCATGTAGGTTTAAGTGTGTAAGATGAATGACCATATTACTGTTTTTGTTAGATTGTGGAGCAGAACTGTTAACAGTCTCATTGTTTGAATGTGTATTGTTGCTACCCTTTTTCCTGTTTTGTTTTGTTTTTTTCTCTTTAAATAAAATTTTAAAAAAAAACAGTGTTCCACCCAACAACATCAGAATATACATTCTTCTCAGCAGCACATGGAACATTCTCTAAAATAAACCATATACAAGCCCACAGAACATGCTTAAGTAATTGTAAAAGAATTGAAATTATCCCATGCATGTTATCAGATTGTAGTGCCATAAAACTAGAAATTAATGACAAAAGAAATTGCAAAAACCCAACAAACACATGGAAATTGAATAATACACTCCTGAGCAATCACTGGGTCACAGAGGAAATTAAACAATATTTACAGGCAAACGAAAATACAAATACATCTTACCAGAACCTGTGGGACACAATGAAAGCAGTCCTCAGATGAAAATTTATTGCAGTTAACTCCCACATCAGGAAAACAGAATGAACACAAATAAACAACCTGATGCTACACCTCAAACATCTAGAAAAAGAAGAGCAAGTCAAGCCCAAAGCCAAAAGAAGGGAGGAAATTATAAAGATCAGAGCAGAAATCAATGCAATAGAGACTAAGAAAATAATACAGAGAATCAATGAATCAAAAAGTTGGTTCTTTAAAAGAATAACTAAAATTGACTGGCCTCTAGCCAACCTTATTTTAAAAAGGAAAGAAAAAACTCAAATTCATGCAATAAGGAATGAAAAGGAATTTAAAAAAATTTTTAAAAAGAAATGAAAAGGGTGAAATCACTACAGACCCTGTGGAAATACAGAAGATCATCAGTACCTATTTTGAAAACCTCTACTCTCATAGACTTGATAATACAGAAGAAATGGACAAATTCCTAGAAACATATGAATTACCAAAGCTGGGTCAAGAAGATCTAAAACTGGTGAATAACCCAATTTCCATAAAAGAACTTGAAAATGTATTTATAAATCCCTACCAATAAAGAAAAGCCCAGGACCAGATGGATTCACTGCGGAATTCTACAAGAAATTCAAAGAAGATTTAATACTGACACTCCTCAAACTCTTCAATGAAATTGAAAGGGAAACAATTCTCCCTAACTCATTCCTGGAAGCAAACATTACTCTAATACAAAAACCTGAGAAAGACCCAACCAAAAAAGAGAACTATAGGCCAATCTCCCTAATAAACATAGATGCAAAAGTTCTCAATAAAATTTTGGCAAACAGAATGCAGCAAATCATCAAGAAGATTATACACCATGACCAAATGGGATTCATCCCAGGAATGCAGGGATGGTTCAACATACACAAATCAGTAAATGTAATCCACCATATCAATAGAGCCAAAAATAAGAACCACATGATCATTTCTATAGATGCAGAAAAAGCTTTTGATAAGGTCCAACACTTATTCATGATAAGAACCTTACAGAAAATTAGAATAGATGGTCTTTACCTCAATATGATAAAAGCCATCTATGACAAACCAACAGCATATTAAATAGCCAAAAACTGAAAGCCTTTACCCTAAAATCAGGAACAAGACAAGGATGTCCATTATCACCACTCTTATTCATTACAGTGCTGGAAATATTACTAGCCAGAGCAATTAGACAAGAGAGAGAAACAAAAGGAGTAAGGATAGGAAAAGAAGAAGTTAAATTATCATTATTTGCAGATGGCATGATACTCTACATAGAAGATCCCCAAAACTCCATTGTAAGACTCCTAGGCATAATAAAGAAATTCAGTAATGTAGCTGGATACAAAGTTAACACTAAAAAATCAATAGCATTCCTATACACTAACAACAGAATAACTGAGAGAGAAATAAGAGAAGCCACACCCTTTACAATAGCAGCCAACAAAATGAAATACTTAGGAGTTAATCTAACAAAAGAAGCAAAAGATCTACTCAGGGAAAGTTATAATATCCTGAAAAAAGAAAACAAAGAGGACCTCAGAAAATGGAAAGACATCCCTTATTCATGGATAGGAAGAACAAACTGTGAAAATGGCCATTCTCCCAAAATTATTATACAGATTTAATGCAATCCCAATCAAAATACCATGAGCATACCTCACAGATCTAGAAAAATCACTCCTAAAATTCATCTGGAACCAGAAGAGACCCAGAATAGCAAAGGCAATTCTAAGCAACAAAGGCAAGGCAGGAGGCATCACAATCCCTGACTTGAAGTTATACTACAAAGCTACCGTAATAAAATCTAAATATTAAAACAGAAACACTAAATTTGTTGGAAGACAAAGTAGGTAGAAATCTTGAAGACACAGGGGTAGGTAGAGAATTCATGAACAAGAATCAAACTGCACATGAAATACTTCACAGAATCAACAATTGGGATCACGTCCTATTAAAGAGTTTCTGCATGTCAAAAGAAACTTCCAGTATAGTCAAAAGAAAACCCACAAATTGGTAAAAAATCTTAGCCATCTGTCCCTCAGATAAAGGACTTCTGCTCAGAACATATAAAGAATTAAAAAAATCAGATCCCCAAAATTCAAAGACCCATTCCAAAAATGGGCATCTGACATGAATACACAGTTCTCAGATGAAGAAATACAAATGCCAAATAAATACATGAAAAAATGTTCAGCATCATTGGTCATTAGAGAAATGCAAATTCAAACAACACTGAGATATCACCTCACCCCAGAAGGAATGGCCAGGATAAAGAAAACTACCAACAATAAGTGCTGGAGAGGCTGTGGGGCGGGGGAGGGGGGGACTCTTCTGCACTGTTGGTGGGAGTGCAGACTGGAAGTCAAAGACAGTAATGACTTTGAGAAATTACATTTCAACAAAGTAACAAATTTTGAAGAAGTACATTCCTAGACAAATACAAACTATCAAAACTAATCTATGAAGACATAATTATAATTAATAACCTAATAAAAAGATGAAATTGGCACAGTAATAAAGAATCTACTGAGCCAGGCATGGTAGTACATGTCTCTAATCCCAGCACTCAGGAGGCTGAGACAGAAGGATTGCCATGAGTTTGAGGCCAGCCTGGGCTACATAGTGAGTTCAAGCCCAGCCCCTGAACTGTATGGCAAAACCCTGCCTCAAAAAACAAAAATCTACCAACTAAAACATGCTCGGGACCTTTACAAAAATCTTTAAGGATGTTATGTCACCAATACTACTCAAGCTCTTCGAAGAAATTGAAAGGTATGGAGTGTTCCTAAATTCATTTATGGGAGCCAATTCACCCTTATCCCAAAACCAGATAAAGACCCAACTTAAAAAAAAAAAAAGAAGAAGAAGAAGAAAGAAAACTGTAGGTCAATCTCCTTAATAAACATAGATACAAAAGTTCTCAACAAGGTATTAGTAAATCCACTGTGAGTCATTTTGAGTTAACTTTCAGATGTCTTAAGAAATTTTTGATGTGCTATATTTATTTAGGTTTTGCATGTGGATATCCAGTGGTTCCAGTATATTTATTAAAGGTACAATCCTTTCTCCATTTAATTGTTTTTGCATCTTTGCCAGAAATCAATTGTCTATTATACGGGTATCTATTCTGGGACTTCATATTGGTACCTTGGTGGTTTGTCTATCTTGATATCAATACCCTTTTGTCATGATTGGTGTAACTTTGTGATAAGTCATGGAATTGTGGAAGGCTGGAGCTCTAATTTTGTTCCTTTATCAAAGTTGTTTAGACTATTCTGAGTCTTTTGTATTTCTAAAGAAATGTAAGAATCAAAATGTTAATTTTTATGAAAAATGATGTTGGCAGTTAGACAAGGGATTATGTTTTCTGATCTTTATTATTTTCTTCTATTTGTTTCTGGTTTTATTCTGTCTTTTATTTCTAATTTCTAATTTCTTAAGGAAAGATATGAGGATATTTCATAACTGTCTTTTCTAATAAATGTACTTGGTGTTAAAAAATAATAAAAAATTTTTAAAAAAATAAATAAATAGCCTGGCAAGTGTGAGGTCATCAGTTCAATCTCTGGTACCAAAATAAATAAATATTAGTAAATAGAATGCAGCATATTATCAAAAAGATCATACATCAAGATCAAGGAAGTTTCATCCCAGAAATGCAAGGATGGTTCAACATATGTAAGTCAATAAATGTAACAGATCACATACACAGCAGCAAGGTTAAAAAAAAATATGATCATATCAATAAACACAGATAAAGCTTTTGACAAAATTCAGCATCGCTTCATGACTTAAAACTCTGAAGAAAATAGATATAAGAGGACTTTTCCTGAATATGATAAAGGATATTTATGACAAACTAACAGTCAGCATACTAAATGGGGAAAAACTAAAAGCATTCCCCTTAAAATCAGAAACAAGGCAAAGATGTCCACTACCACCTTCTTCTATTCAGCATAGTACTTGAAATACTACCCAGAGCAATTGTGCAAGAGAAAGAAATAAAAGGAATGCATATAGGAAGGAAAGAACTTAAATTATCTTTATTTACAGATGACATGATACTCTACACAGAAGATGCAAAGAATTTCACCCCAAAACTTTCAGAATAATCAACTTCAGCAATGTAGCAGGATACAAGACCAACATACAAAATCATTAGCATTTATGTACACCAATAATGCACTCAATGAGAAGGAAATTATGAAAGCAATCACAAGTAGTATTAAATAGATTAATGGCTGCCAGGGATTAGGGGAAGGGGGGAATGGGTACACCTCTTGTTGAAAATGATGGAAATCTTTTGGAATTAAATGGTGATGTTGATTGCTACAACCTGCAGGTATACTAAAAACTATAAATTGTATACTTTTTTCATTACTGGATATTGAACCCAGGGCCTTTCAACTGAACTATATAATCAGCTTCCCCTGCTTCCCACCACTGTCTTTCAAATTTTGAGACAAAATCTTGATAAGTTGCCTAGGCTAGGCTCAAATTTATCACCCCACTGCGTCAGCCTCAGGAGTTGCTAGGATTACCAACATGTACTGCAATACCCATCTTAAACTGTACATGTTAAAGAGGGGAATTTTATGGTATGATAATTATATTGTGATTTTGAAAATAAATATTTTTAAAAGAAAAGGGTGATGGGTTGCCATCCTGAGGGACAGCGGGGTCAGGGAAGGTGCAGTCAGACACAAACAGCAGCTACCTGGAGGACAGGGTCTGAGTGAGTTCAGAGGGAAGGAAAAGCAAGTGTCGGGGTACACGATAACTAAATAGGAAACCAGCATTTAGTGTCTGAAAGATACTTCGTGGTGAGGCAATAAAAAGACTGCTTACGAAGAAAAGCCCGTGCTTGTGGGTAAAAAGGCAGAGCTTGGGGGGGGGGGTTTCAGTAGCAGAGAACCTTGTGGCAAAGTTGGAGAAGGCAGGGCTGGAGTCAAAGGAGGCTAAGTGAAGAAAAAGAAGGACCCAGCAGCTCCAAGGAGAGCTCTGGAGACGGGGGCAATAAGGCTGGAGATGGTGTGTAAACGAGTCTGGGGTAACAGGAAGGCAAATGGCAAAGTTTCCTGTGGCAGAGAAGACAGTGACAGGAGTGAAGAGCGAGCGGAGGTGGGAGACAGTGCAGAGCGCTGAGCTCCACAGGAGGGTTGCGTGCATCCGGGGGTGTGAGGTCACCCTGGGCACCACAGAAAGATGAAGGGAGGAGAAGACGGAGGAAGGCAAAGGAGGGGAGGAAAAAGAAGAGAGGAGAGGGACAGGGGGAGAAGGAAATGAAATCAAGTATTTTCTGTAAGTGAACCTCAGTGGATTTGTAGTCAGTAGTCCTTTGCTAAAAAGTAGAGTCTCAGATAAAATAGGAACAAGTATGTTCTGCCTAAGAGGATTTTATCCTTTCGGTACAAAGTTTAGATTCAGTTTCTACATTGTTCTTCAAACTGGCTCAAGCATGAAGGACACACCTGATCCAGAGACACTAGAGGAGAAGGGAAAGTAGCTGATGCACAGTGTTAAGGAACTCTGTTCTCCCCAAAGTGGCCTGAACTACTTTCATAATTTAATCCTGTGTTGCCACAAACTCTAACCTCTAACCAGTTAAGCACTTTGAAAGGTGGCTAGTCCAAATTCAGACATGCTCTCAGTGTAAAATACTCACTGGTTTTGGAAGACAGTACCTGAAAAGGATGCAAAATATCTCATTAACAATTTGTTTATATTTATTACATGCTGAAAAAAATCTCCTGTCAAATTCACTATTTAAACTTAAGGTTTTGGGTATCCAGTCAAACATGATAAATCAAATATACTTGTTTATCTCCCCTCCCACCCATACTTCATGAAAAGGGAAAGAGAACAGAAATGATTGAGGATGTCAAGAATAAAAAGATTCAATAAGAGATATCAACAAACTTCTGATAGATACAAATCAAATGGAGATGTGGTAAATGTCTTAGCAAAGCAGGAGCACCTACTGAGTAATAGAAAGGGTGGGTGACACTGAACTGGCTCCCCCAACCCCAAGACCTTCAAGAGACCTAGAAAATGAGGTCAGGTCTGGACCAAGGAATTGACAATGATCATTTGATGATATCTGACAATATGGTGAGCAGGCTTGAGAGCCTATAGATATTGAAAAAAAAACAGACAATAAGAAAATTATTGAGTACTGACAAAACAAAAATCTGCACTGAAAAGGAAATGTAATTGGCCGAGGATTTAGCTCAGTGGTGTAAGTGCCTGCCTGGCAAGTGTGAGGTCATGAGTTCAATCCCTGGTACCCGCCCCCTGCAAAAGAAAACATAATTTGTGTACACTGATACAACAGTGAATAATAGCCTATTTAATATAAATACTGGAAACAATGTAACCAAAAATTATAAGAAAATTCTATTTGAAGTATGGAGCAAGAAAACCGAAATAATAGTGAAGCCAAATCTGTATCTTCTGTAGAAAAATATACATAAATCAATGTTTAATGTTTAAAATAAATGAATCAAGAATGGCTGAGCTGGGTGTGGGAGCACACACCTGTAATTCCATCCTTCTGGGATGTTGAAACAGAAGGGTCGTAAGTTCAAGCCCAGCCTGGACAAACTTAGCAAGACCCTGTCTCAAAATAAAAAATTGCCAGGTATGGTAGTGCACACCTGTAAAGCTCTGCATTCTAGAGGCTGAGGCAGGAGGATCACCATGAGTTCAAGGTCAGCCTGAGCTATATAGTGAGTTCAAGGCCAGCCTACACTACAAAGTGAGGCCCTGTCTCAAAAAAACCAAAAAAATTAAAAAGTAAAAAATAAATAAATAAAAAGGAATGAAGATATAACACAATATGAAAGCCCTGAATTTAATCTCAAGTACAAAAATATTTAATAAAAGCATATTATTTGAAAATATAAACAGGGCAAGGTGGCAAATGCCTGTAATCCCAGCACTTGGAAGGGTGAGGCAGGAGGACTGCAGTGAGTTCAAGACCAGCCTGGACTACAAAGTGAGTTCAAGGCCAGCCTGAAATGCATAGTGAAACCTTGTCTCAAAAAGACCAGAAAAGAAAATAAAAAAGAAAAGAAAAGATAGCTGGGCGTGGTGGCACAGTCCTGTAATCCCAGCACTCAGAAGACTGAGGCAGGAGTATCACCATGAGTTCAAGGCCAGCCTGAACTACACAGCAAGACTCTGTCTCAAAAAAAAAGAAAAAAGAAAGAAAGAAAAGGAAATATAGAAGTTCACGTGAATAACTAACCACAAGAAGTGAAAATGGTGGCCTCTGCTAAGCACACCTTGAGGTGGAAGAAAATCAGAATGAAAGGACGACTGTTTTGTTGAAAGACTTAATTATGATCTGGCTTTTAAAACAATGTGCATACATTACTCTGCTTTTATAAAATAATTTTAAAATAACCAAGGAAAAAGTAAGCAAGTGCTTAATGGAGATTCCGTTATAAATCTATAAGTAAAACTAAAACAGAATTTTTTCTTTTTCTTTTCTCTTTTGTTCTAAGTCAGATCCAGGGCCATGCATGCTAAGCACACGTTCTATCACTGAGCTACGCCCCAACCTCAGGACACCACTTTTAAAATGAAGTCTGGGAAGGGCCAGGGCTGGTGCTCAGTGGAAAGAGCTTGGGCAGCATGCACAGACGCTGCGAAAGGTAGAGAGGCAGGAGAGGTGGGGAGCTAGGAGAAGGGCAGAGGTGTTCTCTATGACTTCCACTTCCGACCACTTAGGCTAAACATTCTGAGATGCCCATCCACTGCAAAACATCCATTGTTAGATAATGTGGAGCAAACATACTTTCAAATGCATTCCTGAGCTCAAGATAAAGTAATAGAAGCTCTCAGTGATGAAGGAAAGAGGATAGGAAAGGAGAGAGTAAGCCAGGGAGAAAGAGGTCCTAGAGCTAAAGTTAGATGGCCACGTACACTCCAAGGTTGCCTAAAAATATGTCCAGCCCAGAAACTTAAACCTTGGGCTACTTGTCAGCATCACTAAGGAACAGTATTCACACCTGACATAGCAGAAGAGCTGAATTCAAGAACGGCAAATAAAACCAGGTAGGCAAAAACACTGTCTCTTGTTAAAGATGTGAAGAGAAAAATCTGTGCCCTGACAACAGGAATCAATAAAAAAACAAGCATGTTTCTGGTGTCAGTGAGAATGGGAAGGAGTGAAAGTCTTGAAAAATAGACAAAATAGGTCTGGGATGTGGCTCAGTGGTAAAATTCTTCCCTTGCATGCACAAGGACCTGGGTTCAATCCCCAGCACCATAAAAAAGAAAAAAATAGAGAAAATTGGGGAAACCTGGATAATATTACAACTAATTTGCCCTAATCATTTATAATGATAGCCCCAGCCTTATGCAGTCCTGATATTTGAATTTGTACCATATTCACAGTCTGAGAGACACCAATCCAAGAAATAAATAGAAACAATTCCAAGTTAGTAGCATCCTCTAACACACAGGAGAACCCCAAGACAAATATCTGAATCCAAGCCTCACAGGATTCCTAAAGTTAAAATATATCCAAACATGTGCTCCTAATTAAATATATACAATACACAAAGCAACAGGCCTCCGTAAGAATCAGGAAGAACTACAAACTGAAGGATATAACATACAAAGACAGCAGATGGGCAATTATAAGAAACAGTATACAGATACGCTTTACTATTGAAAGTGTTTTTACTGAAAACACAGAGGTAAGCACTATGTGGGACAAAAGGAAGAAACGCTAAAGCCAAACTGCACATTGAGAGTAGGTTTCCCGAGCGGGTGGTGCCTGAGCTGGGCTAGGAGTTAGGCAGAAAAAGGCAGGGAGGGCATTAGGAACCAAATTCACGATGAGCAGTGAGGCGAAAGCACTGAATATCACAGGGAGCTCAGGGAAGCATCTCTGTTACCAGAATGATAAATTCAGCTGAGGGCAAGGGAGGCTACGTATCAGGAGCTCGGCAGTACAGGACTCTGTGTCCCACGTAGGAAGGAGGAGTATTGCTAGATGTTTTCACGGTCAGTTTGCATTCAGGGAGACTGTTTTGGTATCAGTAAGGGGAAAGGATTTAAAATGGGCAAAGCTAGAAGGATGGAGATTGGCTAAAAGGCTCCTGTACAGTGTCAGGAAGCAATGATGAGGCGCTGAACTATCAGAGTGTAACTAAGCCAGGAAGGAGAGACAGACTTGAGAAACACCAAATGAAATTAGGAAAAGCTGGTGACGAACTATGGAAAGAATGAAGGACATGGTCCTGAAGCAAGGCCAGCAGATCGCTGTAGCTGCTGGTTTCAAACAGGAGCCTGAAGAGAATTCTTTCTGTGGTCTGTTGGCCATTTCAGAACTTTGGAAGTGGAATGGTCAATTCATCAGAAAGAAATAGCAGGTGAGTATGGCGGACTTTAGGGGGGCCTGCAGGGGCGAGACCCTGGTGCCTCGGGACCTGCACCGTGCAGTTGACTTGGGGCGCAGGGAGAACAAGGAGCTCCTCCCCTCTCTGGGGGGCGGCTGTGAGCCTGCCAGCGCACAGGCTGAGAATTGAACATCTCATGTCGTCCTGTCCCCCGTCCCATGCCCCCCTCCTTAGCAAGTGGGAGCCAGTGAACTACACATCTTGGAAGAGATTGGCTATGGTATTTAGTATGAGCTCCCTGTATGCAAAGATAAGGACAACCATCTGGAAGAAAACAAGAGACAATATGACAGATAGTGAAGATCTCTGGTTGTCTAAGCTTTGAAATTTATGCTTTCTTATGTCCCGTTCTGTTCTGTTTTGTTGTATTTAATTTTACCCCCTTTAAAATAAAATTTAAAAAATAAAAATTAAAAAAAAAGAATGAAGGGCAAGCGCTTCAGAATGGCTCCTGTGCATCTTACGTCAATGAGCAGGTGATACTAATTGATTTTGGAGACACAACATAAGAGTAAGTTGAGGCAGAAAAAAATAATGCCCTAAATTATGAAGATTTTATGCTTGGAGAGTCAGGTGCGGTGGTATACACCAGTAATCAAAGCACGCTGGGAAGCTGAGGCAGCAAGCTCACAAGTTTGAGCCTAACCTGGGAAACTTAGTGACTTAGAGATCCTGATTCAAAATAAAGAATGGAAAAGGAGGCTGGGGATACAGCTCAGTGCAAAGGTTTTGGGTTCAATCCCAAGTTCAGGGAAAAGAAAAGATGCAAGAGGAGGTGTGTCTACAGGAAATTCAGCTCAGGGATGTTTAGCAAGCCACTGGACTTACAAGACTGAAGTTCAGAGAAGTCAATGTCCAAATACTCTTACAAGTGACTAACTCACCTAAGGAGACAGAAAAGCACAGTGACCCAAGTCACTGTGGTTTGTTTTTTTTGTTTTTGTTTTTTGTTTTTTTGTACCAGGGATTGAACTCACAATCTCACGTTTGCCAAGCAGGCACTTATGCCGCTGAGCTAAACCCCTGGCCCTTACTGTGGGTTTTTTAAAAGACAGTTTATAAACAAATTCAATTGTGAACCAATATTAATCAAGAGTATGGTTTAAGAAAATTGTAAAGCATCTAAAAGTCAAAGAAAAAAGAATGATTAAATTAGTGCTGTGTATCCATGTCAGAGAACATCATAATCATTAAAAAATAATGTTAGGAAAAGGTTACAGGGTGCAGAAAAGGTTTATTATAAAATGTAAAACGGTGTGTGTGTGCATGTGCACATATGCGTGTGGTACTGAGGATCAAATCCACAGTCTACACAGACCTACAACTCCACTCTTTTTTATTTTTTGAGACAGGGTTCCACTAAATTTCCCAGGTTTGAACTTGCAGACCTCTTGCCCTGGCCTTCCAGAGTGCTGAACTTACAAGAATGCGCTAAGCACCATGCCCAGCAGAAACAGCTTTCTTTTCATTGTTGCAATTTTGAGACAGGGTCTTATGCATTGCAGGCTGGCCTTAAACTCACTACATAGTATATGCTAACTTTAAGCTCACAGCACTTCTCCTGGCTCAGCCTTCCAAGTGCTGGGATTACAAGTGTGTGCCATCACGCTTGGAAATGAACTTGGCTTCCTAACTTATAAAAACATTTCTAGGGGTCAGGGTCTTATCTCAGCGGCCTAAGTGCCTGCTTGGCAAATGCAAAATCATGAATTGAACCCCAGTACCTAAAAAATAAATAAAACATTTCTAACCAGGCATAATGATACACACCTGTAATCCCAGCTACTTGGTAGGCTGAGGCAGGAAGATTGTAAGTTTGAAGCCATCTTGGGCAACTTAGTGAGACCTTGTCTCAAAATAAAAACAAAAAGGGCTGGTACAGTGCTTGCTTAGCATGAGAGGCCCTGAATTCAGTCCCTAGCATTAAAAAAAAATTGCACGTTATTTAAGTAGTACAAAACTATGAATAGCTGCCAGATGTAGTTTCGAACTCCTATAATCCCAGCACTCAGGAGACTGAGACACGAGAATTGCTGTGAGTTCAAATCCAGCCTGGGATACACAGTGAGTTCAAGGCCAGCCTGAACTACACAGTGAAACCCTGCCTCAAAAAGACAAAAGAAAAAAAAAAAAAAAGAATAAGCCTGGAAATAAATGTGTGAAATTGCTATGAAAATTAGAGATTGTAAATTGGTGAGATTCTTTCTTCTACGTTTTCATGTTTTCCAAAATCAGCATGTAATACTATTATAATGGAAGAATTTAAAAGAAACTTCCTCCATCAAAAGCCCTCCAAAAATGCTCTAACACAGGCACCAGCATCTGGCCTCAGGACGCAGCTGCCTCAGATGCTCCTCCCGTCCAGAAGCTTGCAGCCTGTCCTGTCTGCCAGGGCCTCCAGACGCCATGCTGGATCTGCAGAGCAGAGCACTGGTATGGCCTCTGCCTTTCAGGACCTGATGTCACCTCTAGTCACTGACACGCTACCTCTGAGGCCTCTATTCCCTCACTCCCAAGGGCCCACCCTGCACACCAAAGCCCCATTGCTCTGCTCCCTTCTCAAAAACAACCCCACCCTGACCATGGATCATCCTTCTATTGATGTCAACCCTGTGGAGAGACTCACACACAGCCCCTCACGAAGCAGGCTCTGTAAGATCTGACCGTCCTTCTGGCCAGTCCTGCTAGTGCCAGGACGCTGGGCTTCGTAGGGGGCTGGGTGAGATGGTCCCAAGTCCATGTGGCAACTGGAGCCTGGCCATTGGTCCAGTCCTTCACTCTGCACATGAAAATGAAGGATTAACCTGGGCAACAAAGACAAGACAGGGTGCATCACAATTCCAGACTTGAAATTATACTACAAAGCTACTGTGATAAAAACAGTGTGGTACTGGGGGAAAAAACAGGCTTGAAGATCAATGGAACAGACTAGAAGATGCAGAAACAACTCCAGACACACTAAGCCACCTTATCTTTCACAAAAGTGCCAAACACATTCACTGGAAGAAAGATAGCCTAGCCTCTTTAATAAATGATGTCAGAAAAATTGACTCTACACATGCCAAAGATTAAAACTGGACCCATATCTTTCACCATGTACTAAGCTAAAATCAGAATGGATCAAAGATCTTAATATTAAAATAGAAACATTAAATCTGCTGGAAGATAGAGTAGGTAAAACTCTTGAAGACATTGGTGTAGGCAAAGACAGACTTTATGAACAAAACCCAGATTGTACAGGAAGTATCACAAAGAATTAACAAATGGGACCTTACCTTACTGAAAAGCTTTTGCACAGCAAGAGAAATCATCAGCAGAGTGAAGAAACAACTCACAACACAGGAAAAAATGTTTGCCAGCTATTCCTCAGACAAAAGATTACTATCAAGAATATATATTAAGAACTCAAAAAAATCAGTCCTCCTAGATTTAAAGACCCAGTCCAAAAATTGGCATCTGAGATGAATACATACTTCTCAAATGAAGAAATACGAACAGCAAATAAATATGTGAAAAAATGTTGAATATCACTGGTCATTTGAGAGATTCAAATTAAAACAACACTGAGATTTCACCTCACCCTGGAAAGAGTGGCCAGTATCAAGAAATCAACCAATAATAAATGCTGGAAGGGCTGCGGGGAAAAAGGAACACTTCTCCACTGTTGGTGGGAATGCAGACTGGTGCAACCACTGTGGAAATCATTGTGGAGATTCCTCAAAAACCTAGGATTAGAGGTCCCATTCCACCCAGCTATTCTCCTTCTGGGTATCCTCCCAAAAGAATTAAAAACATCATACCACAGTGATATGTGTGCACCCATGTTTATAGTAGCACAGTTTATAATTGCTAGATCTTGAAAACAACCTAAATGCCCACTGACAGAGGGATGGATTTTTAAAATGTCGTATTTTTATACAATGGAGTATTACTCAGCCATAAAGAATGATAAAATGGGCACTTTTATAGGTAAATGGATGTACCTTGAGAAAATACTCATTAGTGAAATAAGACACATATGTGTAAATATATTGTTTCGTTAGCATAATGAGCTGAAATAAAAACATATGTATATGTGTGTGTGTATGTGTATGTACATAAAAAATAGCTAAGATAGTTATACTACTGATTTCTCTGAGTTCACTGAAAGATTTGTACTGGTAGTGTTCAGACAATTGAAGGCAGATGTCTTGTGCTCTAGGTGAATGATTTGGGAATGACAATGTGCAGTGTATGTACCATTGTCACCCTGATTGATGTACTTTAAAATTTTTGTTGTAGTTTTTTCTTCTTCTTTTTTATCTATGAATAAAATGGGTTTTTTAAAAAAGGAAAGAAAATGAAGGATTAGGAGAGCAAAAAGGAAAAAAGGAAGAAGAAGAAAAGAGAGGGTAAAGGAAGCTGTGGTTGCTTCTGGTGTGAACATCAGAGGTCCAAATCATGGCTGACTGAAACGCACAGCTCATCTCAAGGAGGATAGTGTGGTTAGACCCGGCCCCTGGGACCATCTGTCTCAAAAGTCCCACCCTCTCTAATTCACTCATTCAGTGGTACTGAGCCCTAACCAGATGCAGTACTAAGCATCCAATTGCAGAGGTTAGAGCAGTGAACTGGGTGACAAAGCTGAACCACAGTCCTGCCTTCAGAGAATCTACACTCACACTTTGTATGTGTGTGTGTGTGTGTGTGTGTGTGTGTATACCTGGGATCGAACTAAGGACCTTGCACTTGCCAGGCAGGCACTTATGCCACTGAGCTAAATCCCCGGCTCCCTACGCACACTTTCAATGTAAGCTTCCAATACGAAATGGCAGTAGCATGGCTCTGTATCAGAAAACACGATGGGGAAATGACAGAGGGCTGTATTAGCTGTCAGTGCTTTCCTCTACCTCTGCCCCTACCCCTGCCCCTGCCCCGGCTTGATACCACTGGTATCTTTCTGGAAATAGACTTTCTATGTTCTTTGTTGTTGTTGTTGGTGGTGGTGGTGGTGTAAGACAGGTTCCCACTGTGTAGTTCAGGCTGACCTTGAACTTACCATGTAGCCCATGGTAGCCTCACACTTGCAATGACCCTCCTGGCTCAGCCTCCTGTGTTCTGGGGTTACACGCATATGCCATCACACCTGGCTGTTGTTGCTGCTGTTATTTGTTGGCCTGGCTTTTTGAGACAAGGTCTGTCAGTGTAGTTCTGGCTGGCCTTGAACTTGCTATGTAGCCTAGCTGGCTTCAAACTTGTGACAATACTCCTACCCCAGTCTCCCAAGTGCTGGGATTATATACTCTATGTTCTTTAGAAAAATCTATCATATTTCACTTCTTCAGTCTCAGGCCATGTACAGGTGGAATATCCTTTTACTATGTCCTTACACCAAGGGTGTATGTGTGCCTTGGGCATAAAAATTCTCCTTCATGTGAACAGTTTAGTTAGTTCAGGATGTGACCAGTTGGAGCCTATAAGGAACAGTACGACTTGCAGGGACTGTTGTCAGAGTGACAGATTTTCAGCTTCATTTATCCCTGCTGTCATGTAAATTTAGAGCAAAGTAATGGAAACTGAATCCCAATGGCACTGAATTAGGTTCCTGCATCAACCCTAGTACATGAAGCCAGCCCCATTCCTGGGCTGTGTAGTCACGAGTTAACTAATTCCCATTTTGTTTACGCCTGTTGGATTTTATCACTTATATCCAAGTGATTTCTCACAAAACAAGAGGATTTCTCACTCTGTGTCTGTCTCTGTCTGTCTCTGTCTCTCTGTCTCTGTCTCTGTCTCTCTCTCTCTCTATATATATATACTTGTGCCTTGTTTTCTCCTATGTGAAAGGAGATACCTACTTCTAAAACTTTTAATGTATCTATCTGCAAACCAGGAAGAGAGCTCTCCCTCAAAACAGAACTGGCCAGTATCTTGATTTTAAAACCCCCAGTAACTAGACTTAGGAAAATCTACTGTTTAAGCCAAAAAAGATTAAATAGGAAAATAAACGTTAGCATATAAATTTGTTCCACCTCTGAGAAGAATGAAATATTACATTATTTAATTTTTCTAAATTAAATCTGGTCCAAAACCCCACTTGAGGTAGGAAGACAAAATTGATCCTTATGGGAATCTTCATCTCTTTCCAACAAACATAAAACAGGAAAGAACTCCGGTCTTTAGCATGTCGTGATCCCCACTAGGACGCCCCTTGAGTAAGCCAATAGAGTCTGTTTGAAGGTAGATGGTTCTACAGCATCTCTGCCAAGTACGTATGCCAGGGTCTTTTGCTGCAGGTGCCAAGACTACATGCTAGAGGTTTAATCTCCCAGCCATTAAATTTGTTCTCCCCATTAGAAGTCCTGCTGCCTCCTAGTCCATGTCTGAAAGACCTCACCACCCATGGAACCTACTGCTACTTCTCTTTTCAGAAGTCTCTAGGCCCAATGCCTCCTTGGGCAACTCTTCTTTCAACCCCAAACCTCTTCCCTCTACATCTCAAGAATACCCAACTAAATTGCCATCCATAAAAGCACCTAGATAATGTTGTTGAATAGGTTTTTTGCAGTTCTCGTTTAGGAGCAGAAAATACAAAATTCATTGACAATTCAAAGGACAAGAAGTCTAGAATTCTGGAATAGTTATCTTTTTATCCAACTGGGGCTCCCTCTAGCTATGAGTAGAAGGTAGAAATTACTAACTTGGGAGATCATCTTGACATAAATATGCATTAACAAGCATAGAATATTCAGTATTGCCTTTGTTTTCCATTAGGACTCAACTTACCTTATTCATCCACAGGTTTCAAACTCAAATATCAGATAGATAATACAAATGATTAAAAATGGACAGCTGGGCATCTTGGCACATGCTTGTAACCCCAGCACTCAGGAGGCTAAGGCAGGATGGCCATAAGTTCAAGGCCAGCCTATGCTACACGGTGAATTCAATGCCAATAAGAACTACATAATGAGAACTTATCTCAACAAAACAACACAACAAAAACAAAAACACTGCTCTCTGAGCTTGGCGTGGTGGTGCATGTCCTAACCTCAGCACTCTGAGAGGCTCAGGTAGGATTGCCACTTCAAGCAGGATCTGGGTTATTTAGCAATTTAGTGAGATCCTGTCTCAAAATAAAAGTTTAAAAGAGCTGAGGATGTAGCTTAGTGTGAACACTCTAGATTCAATCCCAAAGGAGTTATTAGAAAAAAAAAAAAAAAACACCACTTGGCTGCACTGTCTGGAGTGGCCAGTGATGTTACCTATCACTAGGTCATTTTTGTATCTTTCTGTGGCTTCAGCTGCAACATCTTTGCTGCTGTCAAATCTACATCCCTTACAGACTATTCTTTCAAGTTTAGATGCATATATCTTCTCCCTGCCTTTATCTTGAGATGTCACATTGTTATAGACAGCTAAGTTAGGTAGCAATATTGTAGGCAGTCAAACAGGACCCAGCCCTAGAGGGAGGCACAACAAAGGTAAAGACACACTGTAGTCATGACCAGAGACACATCAATTGGAGGCAAGGCCTCAAGATAACAACAAAAGGGCCAGGCCTACGTACTCCCCAAGGGGTGAGATAAGTGACAACACTTGGTCTAACACAGTCTAACTCAGCATCAGTCACCCCAAGGGGCACCTGAGAAGTTCTCTGATCTTTCCATGCCCCCTCACTATGTGCCTTGCTTCCCAGTGGGTCAATATTACCTAAGCAGCTATACCTACCATCTTACTGATCATAGCTGTAAATTATATTGTACCCACATGGGTTTTGCTCTATAAAATTTCCCTATAAAGTGGGATCCTTGGTTACCCATTTGGGACCTCTCAGGCAGACACTATCTCTCAATAAATATCTTTCTGCTTTTTTATTAAGTTTATGGGTACAATTTAGATATACATAATGATAACATTCATCACAGGGAACTTGTGCATGAACATGATAAAGCTTAGTTCCTCCTTTTCCCCTTCTCTCCTTCAGCTCCTCTGCCCCTCCTTAGTCACAAAGCTTTGTTTCCATTTTATCATTTTTCCTCATTTTTTTTTCTCCCTACCCTGGACTCCTTTCCTTTTGAACAATTTCATCCTATTTTGCACACTCTATTATATATTTTGGTTCTTATTTACACATTCAGCTTCTCACACCAGAGAAACAATGCAATATTTACATGTGTCCCATTTATTTAAGAGTATAATCTCAAGGTGCATCCATTCAGCTGTAAATGTGTCAAATTTATTCTTCTTTATGGCTGAGTAGTGCTTCACTGCATTAAAAAAACTCACATTTTCTTTATCCATTCAACTGATAGACATTTGGGTTGTTTCCAACATTTGGTAATTACAAACTGTGCCGCTATAAACATATGTGTGCATATATCACTATGGTATGATGCTTTTAATTCTTCTGAGAAGACACCAAGGTGAATAGCTGGGTTAAATGGTTAAGTTTTCTGTGGAATCTCTTTACTGATTTCTACACTGGTTGCACCAATCTACACTGTTATCAACAGTGGAGAAGGGTTACATTTCCCCACAGTCTCACCAGCATTTGATATTGGTTGATTTCTTCATAACAGCCATTCTTTCTGGAATGAGATGGAATCTCAGCACTGTTTTAATTTGCATCTCTTGAATGATCAGTAATGCTGAACATCTTTTTTTTGGTACTGGGGATTGAACTCACGACCATGCGCTTGCAAGGCAGGTGCTTATGCTGCTGAGCTAAATCCCCCACCCCTGAAAATCTTTTCATATATTTACTTTCCACTTCTATTTCTTCATCTAAGAAATGTCTATTCATTTCAGACATTCATTTTTGGATTGGGCCTTCACATTTGAGAGGTCTATTTATTTTTCAACTCTTTATATGTTCTAGATAGTAGTCCTTTGTCTGAGGAACAACTGGCTAAGATTTTTTTCCCACTCTGTGGGTTGTCTTTTCACTGTTGATAATTTGTTTTGCTATGCAAAAACTTAATGAGGTTCTAATTGTTTGCAGTATTTCCCATGCAACTGGGGTTTTGTTCATGAAGTCTTTGCCCACACCCATGTCTTCAAGAGTTCTATCTATTCTCTCTTTCAGCAGATCAAGTGCTTCTGTTTTAATGTTTAGACCTTTGATCAACTTTTATTTTAGTTTAGTGCATAGTGATATGACATGGTTCTAGTTTAAGTCTTCAACATGCGGAAAGCCAATTTTTCCAGGACCATTTATTAAAGAGGCTATATTTCTTCCAGTGAATGTATTTGGCTCCTTTGTTAAAGAGAATGTGGTTAAGTGTGTTATTTCTGAATCTTCTCATCTGGTCCGTTGAGTCTCAGGACTTTGTTTTTGTTTTTTTGCCAAATATCATCTTTATCACAGTAGCTCTATAATTTCAAGTCAGGGATTGCAATGTTCCCTGACTTGCCTTTGTTGTCCAGAACTGTTGCTATTCTAGTTTCTTCTCATTCCAAATAAATTTTAGGGATTTTTCTCTACTTTTGTGAAATATATATGCTAATGGTATTCTGGTTGAGATTGCATTAAATCTGTGTAACAATTTTGAGAGAATGGTTTTATTTTGTTTTGCTTGGGTTTTTGTTTTTTGTTTGTTGTTTTTGATAGGGTCTCACTCTGTAATTCAGGCTTGCCTTAAACTCACTGTGTACTCCAGACTAGCCATGAACTCTCAATGATCCTTCTGCCTCAGTCTCCTTAATGGTAAGATTACAGGTGTGTGCCACCACACCCAGCAGTATGGCCAGTTTACTATGTTGGTTCTTCCTACAAAACAGCAAGGGATATCTTTACGTTTTCTGATGTCCTCTTCAATCTCCTTTTACTGAGTACTGTAGTTTTCAATGTAGTGATATTTTACTTCCATTCTTAGATTGATTCCTAAATAATTCATTTTGGGGGATGTTATTATGGAAAGTGTGGTTTCCCTAATTTCTCTCAGTGAGTTTGTTATTTGTGCACTGGAATACTATTGTTTTTTGAGTGCTGACTTTATATCCAGCTACACTACTGAATTTACTTATTACATGCAGAAGTCGTGGTGGAGTTTTTGGGATCTTCTATGTAGAACATCATGTCATCTGCAAAAAATGATCATTTAACTTCTTTCTTTACTATCCGATTCCTTTTGTTTCTCTTGTCTAATTTCTCTGGCTAATGTTTCCAGAACTATATTGAATAGAAGTGGTAAAAGTGGACATCCTTGTCCTCTTCCTGATTTTAGAGTGAAATCTGTTTTTGACCATTTAATATAATATGATTTGTTAGTTTGTCATAGATGGCTTTTATCAGATTGAGATAAAGACCATGTATTTCAATTTTCTAGTTTTTGTCATGAATGGGCATTAGACTTTTTACAATGCTTTTTCTGCATCTATTGAGATGATTGTGGGACTTTTGTCTTTGGCTTTGTTGATATGGTGTGTTACATCTACTGATTTGCATATGTTGAACCATCATGCCTGAGATGCATCCTAGGTGGTCATGGTATATCATTTTCTTGATGATTTGCTGCATTATTTACCAGTATATTATTGAGGAGTTTTACATTTTTGTTCATTAGAGAGACTGGCATGTAGTTCTTTTTTGGTTGGGTACTTCTCTGATTTTGGCATCAAGACAACATTTGCTTTCAGGCATGAACTTAGGAGTATTGCTACCCTTTTAATTTCATCGAAGTGTTTGACAAGTAACAGCAAATTTCTTGTAAAATTCATCAGTGAATCCACCAGGACCTGGGCTTTTTTTAGTTGGTAAGTTTTAAATTATATAGTTTAATTATATTTTTTGTTTCCTTGGCTGATGTTTATTTAGAATTTTTATACCTTCTTTATTCAACTTTGGCAATTCATATGCATCTAGGAATCTATTTCTTCTGTTTTCCATCTTAATGGAGGAAAGATGCTCAAGGTACATATTGATGACCTTCTGGATTTCTGCTGGATCCATTGTAATTTTGCCCTTTTTGTTCCTAATTGCATAAATTTGAGTCTTTTCCTTTTTTTGATAAGGTTGGCTAAGGGTTTGTCAATTTTATTCAATCATTCAAAGAACCAAGTCTCTGATTCATTGATTTTTTATATTGATTTCTTAAGTCTCAATTACATTATTGCTGCTCTGATGTTTACAATTTCCTTCTTTGTACAAGCTTTGGGCTTGTCTTGCGCTCCTTTTCCTAGAAGTTCAACATTAGGTTGTTTATTTGAGCTTGTTGTTTTCCTGATGTGAGAATTCATTGCTATAAATTTCCCTTGTAGGACTGCTTTCATCGTGTTTCACAAGTTCTGGTATGTTGTGTTGGCATTTTTAATTGTAGAAACATTCTACAAGAATGTACAAGAAAATTTCTTTAATTTCATCTGTGACCCATTATTGAGGAGGGTGTTTATTTTACATGTGTTTATTTAGTTCTCGTGGTTTGTCTTGTCATTGTTTTCCAATTTCATTGTACTACAGTCAGATGACATGCATGGGAGAATTTCATTCCTTTGCATTTATTTACTTAAGTAGGTTCTATGGGTTAGTATGTGGTCTATTTTGGAAAACATCCCATGTGCTGCTGAGAATGTGCATTCTGATGTGGGGTAGAGCACTCTGCAGGCATCTACTGAGTCCATTTTGTTCACAGGTTTGGTTCAGTTATTTCTTTGCTGATTTTTTTTTTTTGTCTCGTTTATCTACTTGTGACAATGGTGAATTAAGATCCCCATTATAGACCCTGGCACATCAGGACCTGCACCATGTGGTTGACTCAGGGTGCCGGGAGAACAAGGAACTCCTCCCCTCTCTGGGGGGCTTTGAGTGTGGCAGACTTTTGGCGGCCTGAAGGAGAGAGACCCTGGCACATCAGGTCCTGCATGGTGCAGTTGACTCGGGGTGCCAGAAGAACAAGGAAATCCCCTCCTCTCTGGGGGCAGCTGAGAATGTTGCAGACTTTCAGTGGCCTGAAGGAGAGAGACCCTGGCGCATCAGGACCTGCACCGTGCAGTTGACTCAGGGTGCCAGGAGAACAAGGAGCTCCACCCCTCTCTGGGGGGGGGCAGCTGAGAGTGTGGCAGACTTTCAGCAGCCTGAAGGAGAAAGATCCTGGCTCGTCGGGACCTGCACCATACAGTTGACTCGGGGTGCTGGGAGACAAGGAGCTCCACCCCTCTCTGGGGGGCGGCTGGGAGTTTGGCAGACTTTCAGCAGCCTGAAGGAGAGAGACTCTGGTGTGTCGGGACCTGCACTGTGCGGTTGACTCAGGGTGCCGGGAGAACAAGGAGCTCCTTCCCTCTCTGGGGGGTGGCTGTAATCCTGCCAGTGGGCAGGCTGAGAATCAGACATCTCATGTCGTCCTGTCCCATGTCCCCCCACCCTTAGCAAGTGGGAGCCAGTGAACTACACATCTTATGAAAAAATTGGCTATGGTATTTAGTATGAGCTCCCCATATACAAAGATATGGACAACCATTTGGAAGAAAACAAGAGACAATATAACAGATAGTGAAGATTCCTGGTTGTGTAGCTTTGAAATTTATGCTTTCTTAAGTCCCATTCTATTCTGTTTTGTTGTGTTTAATTTTACCCCCTTTAAAATAAAATTTAAAAAAAAATTTAAAAAAGATCCCCATTATAATTCTGTTAGTGCTTGATTTCATTTCTCAAGTCCATTAATATGTTTTATATATTTGGGTGTACTTGCATTTGGTGCACATATACTTGTTATCTCTTCTTGGAGTTGTCCCTTAACAAGTATGTAGTGATATTATCTCTTTTTATTAGCCTCATCTTGAAGTTCACACTATCTGCAAATAGAATAGCTACCCATGTTTTTGCAGCTGGGGGGGGGGTGTCCTGTTGCATTGGGTATTGTTTCCCATCTTTGTCCTTCAGTCTATGAATTTGTTTTTTCTTTCTTTTTTTTGGGGGGGGTAAGTTTGGCTAAGGGCTTGTCAATTTTATTTAATCATTCAAAGAACCAAGTCTCTGATTCATTGTTTTTTTTATATTGATTTCTTAGTCTCAATTACATTATTGCTGCTCTGAAGAAGTCTCTTTACTCTTCACATGTGTTTCTTTGCTTTTGTTCCTTGATCCATTCTACTGAGTCAGGGATAAAGCTCAGTGACACAGCCTGGGAAGCAAAAGGTCCTGAGTTCGATTCCCAGTTCAAAAAAAAGACAGAGAAATCATTAATCTTGATCCATTCTGCCAGTCTGTTTCTTTTGATTGGTGAGTTGAGATTATTTACACTAATGGTCATAACTGATATGTATTGGCTTGTCCTTATCATATGATTTTCCTGCTGATGGTTCCCCATCTTTCCCCTCTGTTTAATTGCTTGCCCTGCCTGGTGGCCTCTTTCTATGGGCACTCTTGGTATTGTGGTCTTTCTTATCTTTTTCTAAAATTTCTTTCAGAACACTTTTTATTGTTTGGTAGTCATGAATTTCTTCATTTGTTCTTTGTCATGGAGGCATTTTATTTCTCCATTAATTTAGGAAGATAAATTTGCAGGATACATTTATCTGGGTATGAAATTGTTTACTTTCAGGACTTGAAATACTTCACTCCAAGCTCTCAAGGTTTTATGTTGAGAAGACTGCTGTGATTCTGGTGGGTTTTCCTTCACAGGTGATGTGTTTCTTTTCTCTAACAGTTTTTAATATTTTGTTCTTGCTTTCAGCCAGAACAACCATCTTCCAGTAATTTGCCAAAATGATGAACACAAAGGTAAAGAGGTGGGGAACCCAGTATATATTCTCTATGTCTTTTAGAAAACACGGGGTTGTTCCATTGGCCACATACATGCAAATCTACAAAAAGGGTGCTATTTTAGACATCAAGGGAATGGGTACTGTACAAAAAGGAATGCCACACAAATGTTACCAGGGCAAAACTAGAGAGTCTACAATGTTACCCAGCATGCTGTTGGCATTGTTGTAAACAAGCAAGTAAGGGCAAGATACTTGCCAAGAAGATTAATGTGCATATTAAGCATATTAAACACTCAGAGTCACAACAGATTCCTGAAACATCCCAAAGAAAATGATCAGAAAAAGAAGGAAGTCAAAGAGAAAGGTACCTGGGTTCAACTAAAGCACCAGCCCGCCCTGCCCAGAGAAGCACACTTTTTGAGGACCAATGAGAAGGAGCCTGGAGTCGCTGGAACTCCTTCCCTATGAATTCATGACGTAACCTCTGCCATTCAGTACCCAATTGTATCATAAGGATGGTTTCTGAATTGAACAAGTGTGGTATCTTTACCTCAGAAACATTATAAGTATTTGGAGCAGACTGTCATTCCACCTAGTTAATTGTGCTGAGTTTTTACTCTTCAGTATTTGTCTTGCTGAAAAATATTGCTGAGGTATTGTGAAGGTGTATACTCAAATGGCCAAATATTTATGAAATATTTAAAGATCCCATAAATCACTATGGGTAAGGATGTATCAAAATAAAATGGAAGCCACTTTATTAAATAAATGGAAGTCCATTTCCGTTAAATAAAAGCACCCAAAAGAATTTCTGTTCTTGTGCTGAACTTAGGGAATCTTGATTATTATATGTCTTAGTGTAGATTTATTTTGGTCCTACCTAACTGGTATCTGCATGCCTCACTAATCTGTATGCCGAATTCTTTTTCCATACTCGGGAAGCTTTCTACTCCTACTTCTGTGAACAACTTCTTCATGCTGTTTGTGCTGCCCCCTGCTTTTCCACTGACTCCAATGTATCTTTTATGTTGTTCTTCTTGGCATCATCTAGCAGCCATTAGATTGTTTTTTCATGGTCCCTTGCTGTTTTTAAAATATTTTTCTTTTCATGATTGCTAACCATGATCCAGTCTTCTCAGTTTGATACTCTATCCTCACTTTTTCAAATTCTGTTTTGCAAATTTTCAGTGGAATTTTTAATTTCCTGGATATGTTTAAATCTGTTTCATGGATTCCAATTTCTATGCTAGGCATTCATTTCCATGTGCTCTGTTTTATAGTCCAGGCTGGCTTTGAACTCCTGGGAATCCACTTGCGGCAGCCTCCCAAATGCTGGGATTACAGGAGTGCACTACCATGCCCAGCTGCACTATTTTTTTTCCCTTTGTCTACTCTAGATTTGTTGCACAAGTCCTTAATTATGGTCATCATCTCTTTTTTACCTGCATAATTATATTATTTCTGTTATTTCCTCTCTGGTGTCATATATATGATTTTTATTTCATGCACTTATTCCAGAAAATTCAGGTGGGTAGTATCTGATTTCCTTTATCCTGTTGTCCCCTGGATTTTTCCTGGGTGGAGTGGAGTTCTAGAGTGCATTTTGCTTCTGCATCTTGTCATTTTCTAGTTTTTATAATTTTTATTTGTTTTCTGTGTTGTTGCTTGCATTTTTCTTATTTTAGGTAGCTTTGTCACTGGTATCAAGGCTGCCCTAGGAAAGGTCTATTCCTCCAAGGTGTCTTCCAGGTGAAGCTGACCATTGGACTTTGTTTCTCCCAAGAACCTATCTTTCTATTTTATTGGGAAGAAGAGTTGCTGTTTGTCTCAGCACCCAGTCCTTTGATATGGGACTATAAGAATAGTTGACTCCAGGTTATCACAGTATTGTTATACAAGTGTAAATAGCTGATTACAAGAAGTATGGCATGCATGTTAAAGTAGTACAATTAGCAAATAACAATATTATCAAGCATAGCCTAGAAATTGACAATCTGTGGTAACTGCTAATTTGGTATCTCTAACTACAGAAGCAAGATCTATAGTTATGTGCCAACATCCAACATAAACCAGAAACTTGTATTCAATGAGTTTTCCCTTTGTAGAGTTCTTTTATCTCATGGAGAAGGGATATTTAAGAGAGTACAAAACAGAATGATAACTGAAGAGAAATACAGTAGGAGCTTCAGGACAAAGGATGATCACTCAAACTTTAGAAAGCTAGAGGACAGGAGAAAAAGAATGGAAAAAGGAAAAGAATATCACGGTGAATATGAAAGACTACGATGTTCATTCACATGAAAATATCAGAAAATCAAGAAAGACCACTGCAGAAACAGAGGCAAGATAGAAAAAACAAACCAAACAGTAAAAGCCAAAACCTAACAATCCACACCCCTCGAAAACAACCCTCTGGCACCTCCTGTTCTATGTCTCCAGTCAGAACTAGACTCTGTACCGAGTAACCCCGCCACCTCGGCAGTAGGCTTACAGGGCTGATCTTGGCCACGTCATTGACCCCTCTGAAGCACTGGTTCTAGAGTGAGGGGAGTGGTCTTGACCCATAGCTGGCCAAGGCCATTTGCCTGCCCGCACTGCCAGTTTGTTTCCAGGCCTTTGTAGCCAGTGCCAAGGCTGGCTTGGTGACTGGAATCTGGTGGACCCAGCTCCTACTTCTCAGCAGAATTCTCCCCAATCTGCTGTCCACCTGCAGGCTGTCTACTATGACGGGATGAGCCTTCCCTCATTCTACCCTGGGACTATTGTGCTGCTGGAGTTCAAGCTGAGCCCTCGGAAATAAAATAGTGATCCCACCGACCCACTGCTGCTCCTCTGCGCTGTGTGCTGGGTGCCACTCATATTCACTAACCAACTGCTGACTCTGGGGGGCACCACTCAGGAAACAATGTCTTATGTTTTCACTGCTGCCTCCAATTGCACAAGACTCTCCCAGTCCAGGTCAGGTCTGTGTCCCAGTTAGAAGGAAAGTTGCTTTTACTGCTTCCCTGCCCACCAGGTCAACCACACAGCTGCTCTAGTCATAGCCCCATGATCTCCAGCCTGTAGTGGTGAGCTGTGTCTTCTCTTGCAATGAATTCTACTTTCTTTTCCTCTGTCAGCTCTCTTGAGTTTTCAAGTACCCTATACTCCCTTTGGTTCTTCAGGCTGCTTTCTGGATTCTTAGCACCTTCTCCTGGAGAAATTGAGTTGCCAATAATCAGCACTCCACCATTTTTTTCCCCTCTCCATTCTATCTTCCTACTTTTAACCTCCATTGTTCCTAGAATTCATTCTTCAACTTTTAGACAACACAAACTTGGTGTATCAGAAACCTAACAGTTAGCAGTTATAATATTTCTCTTGTATCATATTTGGGGGCTCTGATATCATCACTGTTATCAATTCTGGGGGTCTCACCAAGATATAACTAATAGGACATAAGAATTTGCTTACTTTTTTGCCTTGGCTGATGAATTATATAGGTAATCAAAATTTTCGCCCTTGCTTGCATTTTGCCATTTCTTCTCTTGTCTTTTATTTTAAACTTAAATTCAGAACATGAAAAGAGCATATTTCTCAGATGAGACATTTTACTTTTAGTGGCAATAACTTATATTCCTGTTTTACATATATACTGTACTGACTTTATTTTGACTGCTGTGTGTTTTTTTTTTTAAAGAAAAAACAATGTTTTTTCTTTAAAAAAAAGAAAGGCACCATCTAGTGAATCACACTACCTACAGGATACATTTAGAAAATGCTATAAAGTGGATGGAGTTTTTTTTATCAAATCTAGTTTATATTTAGAAAACACGTATAACTGTTAATAGAAGGATGTAAGATAAAAAAACAGGATCACTAAATGGCCTCAGCCTTCTCCAACTAAGAACCTCTAAGGTGAGCCCATAGCAAATAAATTTTCCAACACTGAAGACAGGGAAGTCATCCTATATGAGAGACATACACCCCCCCTCTGGATGAGATGAGACATCAGAATGTTGCCCATCCATAAGAACACACATAAAACCCATGTCCCAGCTTAGTATTCTAGGTAATAGTCTTCCCTGGGATACTGGACCTGACACCCCACAGAAAGAACTGACTTCTGGGTAAAATCATTAGGCGCTATTTCCACAAACACCCCACTTATGGTAACAAACCACTTAGTTTAAAGGAGGACCCCCCAACCTACTGGGTCTCTCTCTCTTCCCCTCCTAGGCCTTATTTTCATAATTTATGTGTGTAGAAAAAAATAATATTTTCACTAATATTTTGTGCTAAATATTGGTCAGACAGGCAGATATATTTTCTGACAGATCTCTGATAGCATAGAACTAGTGGAAAGTGAAAGGACAACTGAGGGATCATGGCTGAGGCAACTCTCCAGGGGTTACCTAAATGTCCCTCAGTGGAAGCCAGGTGCTGACAGCCCGAAAGGGTGATCAGCAGAGAACATATCACATCGACCATCCCCACCTGCACTCCTCAGTTAGGTGAGAGGTAACTCTTTCAGTGATCTTTTGGTACCCTCTGTCCCAGAGTGACCAGAGATAAGTTTTTTTTTAAGGCCTCCATTAACAGTCAAGCTATCAGTCCGGACTTCTGTCTCGCTAGTAAATTAGAAACTCCAGTTTTTCTCCAGCTGGCCAGGAGATAAACTGAAAATTCTATGAAACCTCACTTTCCTCTAGTAGGTTAAACTGGTGCAACTTACATCAACTGTTTGCCTTCCATAGAGAAAAGCAGGTATCAGGGAAATGATTTACATTTGTAGCTTGCATATGCTAAAAGAAGTTTCAGCCAGTTCTCTCTTCTTCCATATAAATGAAAAAACTAATGAATGTGCCTTTACTGATTTGTCAATTGTGGTTACCAGGTGATGGATATAAATTTAACCTGTGAGCTTCAGATACTTAGAGATTAAAATGGACTTTGAGGTGGAGACCAAGATGACAGAACAGTAAGCAGCAGAAAAAGCAGCCTCTCAGAGAGTTGCATCCAGATGCTGGAATACAGCATCTTGAGGAAGACAAGGAGGGAAGTGGGTCCACTGGACCCAAGAAGAGTCTGACGTGTGAACTGAAGCCCACAGAGAATGAAGAGAAAAACAATGAAAAAGGTGGCAGCCAGAAGTGCCTTCTGAGACAGGACTCACTTGCAGTTCAAACCTACAAATGCATGGTCACAGTGACAGTGACAGCTGGTGACCTTGAAGCGCTCTGCAGACACATGGCAGTAGAGGGGAGCAGCAGACATGGAGGTCTGCACTAACTGGCAGTGAGTGCAGAGGAATTAGCCCCACCCTGGGCGAGAACAGATGGCCAGGAGCCATCTTGGAGACAGGGTGGCTGAGCTCAGACCCAGGCCTGCTGCTGGCTCAGTCTAGCAGCTCCCAACTGGGCTCAGACCCACAGAAACTGCTTGGACTATGGTGAGCCCAATGTGTCTGGTCTTGGGGCAGGCCTGCTGAGATTATCCACTACCCTGCAAAAAGTTACTGCTGGATGGCTGAGATAACTTTTTTTTTGTACCAGGGACTGAACTCAAGATTTTGCGTTTGCCAAGCAGGCACTTATGCCACTGAGCTAAACAGCCAGCCCCAGGCTAGCTGGGATAGGCTGGCATGATGTGGGACTCACTCCACAGGTTGTCTACTAGTGAAACAAGAGAGAACCTAGGAAGTGGATTGTTTTTTTTTTTTCCCCTCTTTTTCCATTGGTTTTATATGAGTGTGAATGTGCTTCCTAACCTCTTTGTAGGTGTGGTTCTGTTCTATTCTTCTTTTATCTCTTCCATCTCTTTTCCTTCAGAATTTGGCATCAGTTTCCTGAAGTTGGCATGATTCCCCTTTGTCCTCCAACTTTACTTCTAATCCCTTCCTCTTCTTCCACTTCATATTTTCTCCTTAATCCATTTTAAATTTTAACCCGAGGGCAAAACTGACACATTAAGGATTTATATACTGCACATAATTTTCTGATGTTTTACATTTGTTTATATAAATCACAAATCTAGTTCATACAGTTACAACTTGTAAATTAAGGCTTAGCTCAATTTGTTGTTTTTTAGGATGTATTTGATGCTATTGGTACCACTATAGCCAAACCTGACATAATTGTTCTAAACAGCTGTTGGTCCTGGTATTCTATGACTGAGACTAAAGGTCACAGAAAATACTGTGGTACAGTGCCAAAGAACCAGGGACTGGGCCAAACAAGCAACAGCTTCTCATTGCCAAAAACCGGAGGTAACATCTCCCAATAGACTCAAAAGCCAAAAACTAGCCACACCTGGAAGATACCTCAGAGACGTAGCCATCACCTAAGCGTCCTAAATACTAACAATAAAGCAGCCCACCATAGACTACTTAGAAGCATCACCCCAGGAATCAAAATTTAAAAAGAGAAAAGAAAATAAGAAGACACTTAAGCAAAATGCAACCCAAGACATCCCGTGCACCACAAGCAAATCCAGGGGGCAATGAGGTAGGACAATCTGAAAGCCCGCCACCAGGTCTCACTGAAGTGGTAACAAAGCAATTGAATGAGGCTCTGGAAAACATGAAACCAGAAATAATCTCTCAAATAACTACAGAGATTACCAAAAACACACTATGCTCAGTGATGTTAGAGAGCAGATACAGGAAAAAAAAAAAAAAAAAGGATGAGCTTAAGAAAGCAATGGAAGCTCAGTACAGGAAAGAAATGGGATCCATAAAGCAGATTCAAGCAGACATCCAGGAGAATAAAAACTCTATTGAAAGTATTCAAAGCAGATTAGGCCAATGTGAGGACAGGATCTCAGATACTAAAAAAGACAGGCTTGCAGTTAGCAACCAGAAAAAGAAAGATTTCTCAAAACTAGCAAGGGACCATGAGAAATCAATCCAGCAGCTGCTAGATGGGACAAAAAAGAATAATTTAAGATTAATTAGAGTCAATGAACAAGCAGGAGATACCACAAAGGACATTAAAAACATGTTCACAGACATCACAGCAGAAAACTTTCCTGGTACAGAAAAAGAATTTCACATACAGATAAACAAGACATATAGAACTCCAATTAACCATGATTTTTTTTTAAAAATCATATTAAAGATTCCAGAAATTTGACACAAGAATAGAATATTAAAAGCTGTTATAGAAAAGAAAGAAATCACCTATAAAGGAAAGCCCATCAGAATCACAGCTGACTTCTCAGCACAAACTCTCAAGTCAAGGAGAGACTGAAGTACTCCAAGTTCTAAAGGAAAACAACTTGCAACCCAGATTGATATACCCTGCAAAACTATCTTTCAAAATTGATGTAGAAATATGGTACTTCCATGACAAAGAACATCTGAGGAAATTTATGACCACCAAATCAGTACTCCAAAATGTTCTGAAGGACATTCTAGAAAGAGATAGTAAGGACTACAGCTCCATGAACCCCAACAGAAAGAATCTGCCAGGAAAGGCAAACAATTAGAAGGAAAAAAAAAAAAAGCAGGGAGCCAATAATAGGAAAATAACATGACAAGCATAAATCATCAATGTTATAACCATCAATGTTAATGGTCTTGATTCACCAATCAAAAGACACAGACTGGCAGAATGGATCAAGAAGCAAGATCCAACAATATGCTGCATACAAGAAACACATTTAATTCAAAAACAAATTCACAGACTGAAAGTCAAAGGATGGAAAACAATACTCCATGCAACAGGAATCCAGAAAAAAGCAGGAGTAGCTATTCTATTTGAAGACAAAGAGAATTTCAAGCCAAGACTGATTAAGAGAGATAAACAAGGTCACTACACCCTAGTAAAGGGAACAATCCAAGAGGAAGACCAAACAATCATAGATACATATATTCAACAAATACCAGTGCACCCATCTGTATAAAACAATTACTAATGGACATGAAAAAGAAAGTAAGTCCTAATACAACTGTATTGGGAGACTTCAACACCCCACTGTCACAAAAAGACAGATCAACTAGACAAAAAAATCAATAATGAAATATTAGAACTAAATCAAACTTTTAAACAAATGGACTCATAAAAGATGTTTATAGAGAGTTCTACCCCACAATATCAGAATACACATTCGCCTCAGCTGGAAATGGGATATTCTTCAAAATACACAATATACTGACTCATAGAACATGCTTAAGTAAATGCAAAGGAACTGAAATTATCCCATGCATACTATCAGACCACAGTGCAATAAAATTTGAAATCCATGCCAAAGGAAACTGCAAGAACTTCATAAATACATGGAATTTAAATAGCACCCTACTGAACAACCAATAGGTCACAAATGAAATTTAAAAAATTAGACAGCTTTTATAATTGAATGATAATGACAATACAACATACTGGAACTGTGGGACACAAGATCAGAGCAGAAATTAATACACTGGAGACTAACAAATAAAAAACAAAGAATCAATGAACTGGAGTTGGTTCCTTGAAAGATTAAGTAAAACTGACAAACGCTTAGCCAACCTTATCAAAAAAAGGAAAGAAAAGACTCAAATCCACACAAATAGGAATGAAAACAGTGAAATCATAATAGACCCTGCATAAATCCAGAAAAATCAATACCTACCTTGAAAGTTTGTATTCTAATAAGATGGAAAACACAGAAGAAATAGATTCCTAGATACATATGAATTACCAAAGCTGAATCAGAAGATATAAAAATCCTAAATAACCCAGTATCAACAAATGAAACTAAAGATGTAATTAAAAAACCTATCAACAAAGAAAAGCCCAGGCCCTGACAGATTCACTGCAGAATTCTACAAAAAATTTAAAGAAGAGCTAACTCCACTACTTCTCAAGCTTTTTAATGAAATTGAAATAAAAGCAATACTTCCAAATTCATTCCTGGAAGTAAGCATTATCCTGACACCAAAACCAGACAAGGACTCAACTAAAAAAGAGAATTACATGCCAATTTCCGTAATGAACATAGATGCAAAATTTCTTAACAAAATACTGGCAAACAGAATGCAGCAAATCATCAATATACACACCATGATCAAGTAGGATTCATCCCAGAGATGCAGAGATAGTTCAACATGCATTAATTCATAAATGTAATACACCATATTTACAGAGCCAAAAACAAAAATCATATGACCATCTCAACAGATGCAGAAAAAACTTCTGACAAGGTCCAGCACCCATTCATGATAAAAACCCTACAGAAAACTGGAATGGATGGTCTTTATCTCAATCTGATAAAAGCCATCTATGACAAACCAACAGCCAACATCATACTAAATGGACAAAAACTGCAAACTATCTCTCTAAAATCAGGAACAAGACAAGGATGTCCACTGTCTCAACTCTTATTCAACACAGTCCTGGAAACTTTAGCAGGAGCAATTAGAAAAGAGAAAGAAATAAAAAGAATAAAGATAGGAAAGGAAGAAGTTAAACTATCATTATTTGCAAATGACATGATACTATACTTAGAAGACCTAAAAACTCCACCAAGACTTCTAGAGTTAATAAGCAAATTCAATAACACAGCTGGTTACAAAGTCAACACTCAAAAATCAATAGCCTTCCTGTACACAAATAACCAACTCTAAGAGAGAGATCAGGGAAACAATACCTTTTACAATAGCATCCAAAAAAATGAAATACCTACGGATTAATCTAACAAAGAATGTAAAAGACCTCTACATTGAAAACTACAGCACTCTGAAAAAGGAGATTGAAGAGGATATTAGAAAATGGAGAGATATCCTGTGCTCTTTGGCAGGAAGAACCAATATAGTGAAAATGGAAATACTTCCAAACTGTTATACAAATTCAATACAATCCCAAACAAAATTCCAATAGAATATCTCACAGAATTAGAGAAAACAATCCTAAAATTCATCCGGAACTAGAAAGACCTAAAATAACAAAGGCAATTCTAGGCAACAAAGAAAAGATGGGGCATCACAATTCCAGGCTTGAAATTACACTATAAAGCTACTATGATAAAAACAGTGTGGTACCAGTAAAAAACAAAGACTTGAAGATCAATGGAATATAGCAGAAGATCCAGAAACTGCAGACATACTAAGCCACCTTATCTTTCACAAAGATGTCAAACACATTCACTGGAAGACAGCCTCTTTAATAAATGGTGTCAGAAAAACTGACTACACATGCGAAAGATTAAAACTGGACCTATATCTTTTACCATGTACTAAGCTAAAATCAGAATGGATAAAAAATCTTAATATTAAAATAAAAACATTAAATCTGCTGGAAGATAGAGTACGTAAAATTCTTGAAGACATTGGTGTAGGCAAAGACTTCATGAACAAGACCCAGGCTCCATAGGAACTATCACAAAGAATCAACAAATGGGACTTTACTGAAAAGCTTTTGTACAGCAAGAGAAATCACCAGCAGAGTGAAGGCAAAACCCACATGGGAAAAAATGTTTTCCAGCTGTTCTTCAGACAGAGAATTAATATGAAGAATATATAAAGAACTAAAAAAAAAAAAAAAAAAAAAGTCTTCCCAGATTTAAAGACCCAGTCCAAAAATGGGCATCTGAGATAAATACACACTTCTCAGATGAAGAAATATGAACAGCAAATAAATATGTGAAAAAATGCTGAATATCACTGGTCATTTGAGAAATGTAAATTACAACACTGAGATTTCACCTCACCCTAGAAAGAACGGCTAGCATCAAGAAATCAGCCCATAATAAATGCTGGAGGGGCTGTGGAGAAAAAGGAACTCTTCTCCACTGTTGGTGGGAGTGTAGACTGTGGAAATCAGTATTGAAATTCCTCAAAATACTAGGACTAGAGGTCTCATTCAAGCCAGCAAGTTCCTTTCTAGATATCCTCCCAAAAGAATTTAAAATGTTATACCACGGTGATATATGTATACTCATGTTTATAGTAGCACAGTTTATAACAGCTAGATCTCAGAAACAATCTAAATGCCCATCAATTGAGGAATGGATAAAAAAGTGGTAGTTTTATACAATGGAGTACTACTCAGCCATAAAGGATAAACTGGAGACTTTTATAGGTAAATAGATGCAACTTGAGACCATATTCCTAAGTGAAATCAAATACATATTTGTAAACGTTATATTGTCTCACTAATGTGAGAAGCTAAGACAACATACGTGTATGTATATATATGTATTTAAAAATAGTTGAGATAGTTATACTACTGATTTCTCTGAGTTCATTAAAGAGAAAGATTTGTGCTGGAATTGTTTAGGCAATTTCATACAGATGTCTTATGCTCTAGGTGAATGATTTGGGGATAACAATAAGCAATGATGTACCATTTTTGCCCGCTGACGTGTTTTGAAATTGTTTTTCTTTTTTCTCTTTGCAGTAAAATGGATTTGAAAAAAAAAAAAAAAAGGCTGACAGTGTCTGCCTGGGAAGCCCAATGTCATGAGTTTGATCCCAGTATCAAAATACAAACCAAAAAATAGACTTTGAAATGATGCATAGCCTTGTCTTGTTGCTAAGGAAAGCTTCTTAGGTGATTAAGTAGATAACGCAAGTGCCTTAGAGGCTTCTTGTGGGCAAAATTCCTCCAAGTCATTTGTTTGCTTCTCTAAAAGTGATGTCTTCTGCAGGATAAAAAGTGCTATCCTTAGATCTGTTTGTCCCATCCTTTTACAGAACTAGAAAGCAGTGGTTTAATGCTAAGCAATGCTTCATTCTTTAACCATGACTGTGACAGCTGAAATCAATTGTTACTTGTGCTCATCAAAAACAAAAACAAAAAAACACACCACCTAACCAGGCACGGTGACGGATGCCTGTAATCCCAGCACTTGGGAGGCGGAGGCAGGAGGATTGTTGTCATTTTGAGACTAGCCTGGGTTACAAAGGTGGATTCTCTGGCCAAATTTTATCTTCTGATCTCTCTCCAAATGGCATCCACCTGCCCTGGAGTGGAAGTGATGCCTTGAGGTATAAAAAAATCAAATAGAAATTAAAGCGATGCTGATTCTTTCTTTTTGCATTTCAGCTGGGAAACTAATGTCAAAAATCTCCTATTCCAGGAATGGCTTTTTGTTCTTTTTTTTGGGGGGGGGTGTTTTTATTCTATTTTTTTTTTTTTTTTTTTGATACTAGGGATTGGACTCATGACCTCATGCTTGCCAGATAGGTGCTTAAGCCACTGAGCTAAATCCCAGGCCCTTAGATGTATTCTTAAACACAAATATGTTCAATCCTCACACTGAAAAAGAATAATTTAGTATTTTTCTGCACCTATGCATATTCTACCTGCCCCTGAGAGCCAAAATGGAATGCATTTTCCATTTCCATTACTGATTATGGTACTATTTCACAAATAGAACTGTACTGTAAAAAAGATGGAAAATGGTTGGACTTACTATACATTCACATTTTCTTTGCCCTAAGAGGCAATCTTTATTTATGCTCAAAATGTAAATGTAAGCCACAGGAAAACCAGACACCTTTGGTCTCTTAAGGCATCACTACCACTGTATTTGAAACTATTCTTCCTTGACTTCTGGAATCAGGATAGGGTTCCCAAGACAACCCTAATCAAAGCCTCATCTACTGCTATACAAGGCCTTTCCCATTTGCCCTTTAGAATGCGAAATCCCTCCTTCCTTCTTATCCCTTGGAGTCTAAGTGTAAGGCTTCTATTCTAAGCCAGCCATTGTTGAAGCACGTACTGGGCTATATCCATATGTAGCTAATCTTGTCCAAGCCCCTCAAGGACAATATTCCTTACAAGAAGTAAATGGCCAATTTAGACATGCTCGTGTCTATGTGTCCTTTTCTCTCAGAAAGCTCAAACAAGATCCAGTTTTCAGAGAACCTTAGTAAGTACACTGAGGTCTTTACAGGACTTATTCAAACCTTTGAACTAGACTGGAAAAATGTAATGTTACTTTTAAATCAAACATTGCCTTCTATTGAGAGGCAAGTGGCATTATAAGCCACCATTGTATCTGGAGATGAATCTCGTACTGTTAATTTTAGAAGGTCAGAAGACAGAGAGTCTGGGCAACTGTCAATTTCTACTGATGTTCAAGCAGTCCCTACACAAAATCTCTACTGGCCTATCAACCAGACAGGACAGGAATACAGGAGATGGAAAACATCTTCAGATATGTGTTCTTGAAAGTCTAATAAGTATGGGAACAAAGCCATTTGATTACCTTAAATTATCAACTATTCAACAGGAGAACATACCCACTGCTTTCTCAGATTGTTCACAAGAGACATTAATAAAACATAAATTCCTAGCTTCTGATTCAACAGGACACATTATTTTTTAAGATGAGTTTATTACCCAGTCAGCCTCAGACATTAGAAAAAAGCTACAAAAGATGGCTTTTGCTTCAGATGGCTTGTTGATACTTCAGTAAAAACTGCCTCTTCAGTATTTTATAATCAAGAGCAGGAGGCCAAAAGAAGAGGGACCAAGAAAAGGTGACAGCCTTAGCAGCAGGAAAAAAAAAAAAAAAGACGGCAGAAATAAACTCTAGGTCTGATTCTTGGGACACCAAGAAGATCACTACAACTAAACCCACCTGCTCCCACTGTGCAAGGCCAAGCCACCTTAAAATAAACAGCAATGAGAAGCCCCTTAGGCCAAGTTCTCACCACAAAGGTGACCACTGGAGGTCAGACTGTCCCGAAGTGGAGGCCCCAGGAATCAAACCCATCTTACCAGCCGATCAGGCAGGACTGAAGAGCCCCAGGGTTCCCTCTGCCTTCCCAAGCTGGCAGAACTGTCATCTCCAGAGGAGCCCCAGGAAGTCATTATAACTATAGAGGGAAAAGAAATCAGCCTAGTGTTGGACACTGGCACATGTCACCTGGTCCTTCTTTCCATCTCTAGCCTTCTAGCCATCATACCTCAGTGAAAGGAGTCACCACAAAGAGTTAACTCACTATTTCTTACCACCCTTAGGCTGTAAGTGAGATGCTTTTCTCTTCACTCATTTGTTTTTAATTATGCCTAAAAGTCCAGTTCCTTCCTGGGAATTTTTATCTTGTTTAAATATTATAATATAAATATATGTACCCAAGTCAGGTATACTGCCTCTTCCTTGTGGAGATGGAAATAAATCCTGCAGTGTGGGCAACTAAAGGTAGAATAGGCAGAACTGTAAGAGCTGCTCCAGAACAAGTATGTCTCAAAGATCCTGCTAGTTTTCCTCGCCAGAAACAATATCCTCCAAGGCCTGAAGTTAAGAGATGATTATTGTGGATAATCGATAACTTGAGGGCACAAGGGTTATTTAATATTTATAGTAGCCTATGTAACACTCCACTCTTGGGAGTTCAAAAACCCAATGGGGAATGGAGGTTGCTATACAACCTTAGATGGACAAACAAGGCAGTAATGCCAAACCACTCAGGGTACCTAACCTGTACTTGCTTCTCAGATCGTAGAAAATGCCTAATGGTTTTCAGTGTTAAGATTTAAAAGATGCCTTCTTTTCTATTTCTTTACATACAGATTCCCAGTTCCTTTTAGCTGCTGAAAATCTGCACAACCAGAGGGTAAAACCCTCTATCAGCTTATATAAGAAACCCAAAAGACAGATACTCAAATTTTAACCTGGGAACCTGATTCCCAGACTAAATTCCAGAACTCAAACAAGTGCTTCTAGCTGAGTGTGGTGGAGCACACCTGCAATACTAGCACTCAGGAGGCTGAGGCAGGAAGATCCATGCAAGTTTGAGGCCAGCTTGGGCTACATAGTTCAGTCCAGCCTGAAATGTGTAATGCAACCCTGTCTCAAAAAGACCAAAACATAAACAGCAAGAAATACAAAACAAGAACAAACAAAAAAGTGCTTCTAAAAGCCCTAGCAATGAGCCTACCAACAGGATACCATTTCAATTTATGTGTTGATGAGAGGTGGGGCATAGTTCTGGGAGTGCTTACACAGGATGGGGACTTGCCCCACAGCCTGTAGGGTATATAAGTCTACAACAGACTACACTGAAAGTTCTTCACTTGCGCCTGGGACTAGTGCTCACTGGCAGAACTTATAGCTCTGACAAGGGTTTTAAACTCAATAAAGGACAAAAGTCTATTATTTATACTGATTCAAAATATGCTTCCGGGCTGGGGATCTAGCTCAGCAGCATGAGTGCCTGCCTGGCAAGCACTAGGTCATGAGTTCGATCCCTGGTACAAAACAAAAACAAAAATACTCCATTATAAGGTCCTTGAGACCCTTCACCATAAAATGATTCTAGGGCCAGGGTTTAGCTCAGTGGCCTAAGCACCTGCCTGGCAAGTGCAAGGTCATGAGTTTGATCCATGATACCAAAAAAAAAAAAAAAATATATATATATATATACACACACACACACACACACACACACACACACACTTTCCTAGAATTACATGCCCATGCAGCCATATGGGAAAAAAAATTACTTGACAGCCAAAGGATCTCCTATAAAGTATCACAGAGATAAATGAAATTTATCATGTCTACATTCCCAGATTTGAACTTCTTAAAGAGAGCTCAGAGTAACAGTGGGTCTTCCTTTAAAGCAGCAGTCACACAAGTACCTCAGACACTAGGCATTATCACCCTCATTGCACATGCAGGCCACAAACATCGCAAATGTAGAAGAAACAAACAAGACCCTAGAGACATTTCACATAATAGTTCGGTAAACCCACCCGCACGTGGCCTCACTGCCTTTGCCTCTTACCAAAATAAGTACACCTTTAGGCCTCCATCCATCTGAAATACTTTATGGATGGATGCCTTCTGCTCACCAGTGGATGCCTTACTATAAAAGATGCTAAATTCCAATAGACTCTTCAACAGCTAACAGGAGCTCAACCCAAAGACAAGTGAAATCCCATATTCTGATCCAGAGGTTTAGCACTGAAGTCTCTGCTGTCACCATTTCCTTCCCGAGGGCCGACGTGGGAGGGGTCATATACAAAGATGCCCTCCACTCTTGCCAGCTGTCAAGGCAGCAGGTCTGGACTCCTGGGTACATCCCACTGGAGTCCAGCCCTGGGAACTGGAGACAGTCACTGAGTGAGAGAAACCTCTGGTGTGTGAGCTCTCCTGTGAACCAATACAAGACCAAGTTCTCCTTGAAAGAGAAAACAAAGTCTTCAGATAAATAATCTAGGTTACCCTTAGTCCTACGATTACTTTACCACCCAAAGAACAATGTAATTCCCTTCTAGTCTGGGCACAGGAATATACAAAATCATCACATCTTCTTGGATATGTGTCCTGCCTGCCTTGTCAGGTACATCAGGGCCTTGCTGGGTGTCTCCACTTTAAGGAAATGACTAGGATAAACTATAGGACTACATTTGATGAGACAAGAAAATTCAACAGCTCATAGTTTAGCCTCCCATTACAAGGTAACTGACAGGCCCATCAACTACACCCTTAATAATCCTGGACATAATCAAATTTCTTTCTGAAAATGTCACTAAAGCCTCTCTACAGACACCAATAAAACCCCTAAGAGTAAGGGTCCTGAGAGCCAACAATCATATAAAGATGATACAAAATGGCTACTTTCAGATATGGAGTCATTATATATGGTTAACTCCAACTACAGGACAACTTAGTAGAAAGGCCCCCTTATGCTGGGAACAAAAATTGCTCCTATACTCATTGGCCTAACTCCACAAAACACTTGAATTCTCCTCATACAGTATATACACACAGCTTTTTCTTCTAGAATTGTCTATTTACAGCCATTATTCCTTAGAAAGCTAGTAGGTAGAAAGTTTCTACTAGCTTTCTAATACTGCCACAAAATTACGACAAAATAGCACATATTTATTTTGCCAGAAATCTGATGTCTCACAGGTATAAAGCCCAGGCGTTGCAGGGCTGCACTGTTTCTGTAGGCTCTAGCTGGGATTCACCTTAGGGCTGCCCACGGCCCTCAGCTCTGGCCCCTTCAGAGCCAGCAGGAACAAGGCGAGCTCCCACATTTCCTCACTCTGGCCTCTTTTATCTTCCTCTTCTAATTTAGAAGCCTTTGTGATTACACTGGATCCACCTGGGCAATCATCCAGGACACATTTCCTATCTAAAAGTCAGTCAGTGAACAACCCTTAACTCCATCTACAACCTTAACTGTCCTTTGCCATGTTACATAATATATCAGATTTCAGTGATTAGGATATGGGCATCCGGGGAGGTCATTATTCTGCCTACCAGGTTTTTAACTCAACATGTTAGGGCTGGGGATTTAGCTCATTGGCTTAAGCGCCTGCCTGGCAAGCGTAAGGTTGTGAGTTCGATCCCCAGTACCAAAAAAAAAAACTCAACATGTTAAGCATGTTACAAATACTTCCTCCCAATCTGTAGCTTACTGTTTAATTTTGTTTGTAGTAACATTACACCAAAGTTAAAATATTTTATGTTGTTAAATTTAATTTTTTTTCTTTGTTTTTGAGACAAGGTCTCAGGTCAGGGGTGTAGCTCAGAGGCAGAATGCCTCCCTGGCAAGCACAAGGTTGAGTGTGATTTCCGGTACCAAGAAAAAAAAAGAAAAGGTCTCATTATGTAGTTCAGACTGACATTGAGCTATGTACCCCAGTCTAGTCTCAAAAGTAGTAATCCTCCTGCTTCAGCCTCCTGAGCACTGGGATTACAGGCATCTGCCACCATTTCTGACCAACACTGTTGCTTATGGCTTACAAAACATTTCTTTGGGAACTAGCTTTGTACACTTATGTGTGGAGGACCACCTGGACAAGTTTTCTTGAAAAAGTGCCATGACCCCCCTTTTGGCTACGTGTGGCCCTACCTCCATGTGTTGATACTTACAGAGCTGACCAGGCTACTCCCTTACCCCTTCAACTGGCTTTAAGAAACATAAATGTGTGGTCCTTGAAGCAAGGCTACAGGGCAGTGTCTCCCCAACTGCAACTCCCAGAACACTTAGGGCCAGGTGGGATGGAAACCCGTGAGAAAGAGGCTGAATTCCACACCAGAGCTCAAGCACCAACCCCTAAACATTCACTACTACCTCAAGCTGTGTTAAGCAGGCTACTCCTCCTGCATATCCTTCTCTTTCTGCATACTGCACAGGTAATTAATGCCAGGCCAGCTACCTAGGCCAACTTGGAGGGCTCATGTCCTTCCCAGTGTCACCCACACATTCCCGAACCACCACCCTGGAGAATGAATAAAACTCAGGTTTGGCCCTGGGTGGAGGCCTTGTTCCTGTGAACCACTAGCTTGTCTGGATTTAAGACTCCCTTGCCTCCCCATAACTACAAATATGTCTCTTTATTTTCACCATGGGTTGCTCTGGAAGTGGTAGACTGGAATTAATTTATTGGAATGCCAATAATTTTTCCATGGCATTACAAAGGTAAACTTCCCAGGCCAAGACCCATATTATGGCTGATACCTTGTGTCAACTTGAGTTTAGAAATTTAACTAAGAGACTAGGTAGGGATCCAGGGTCCTTATTTTGTAAACATCCTCAGCCTGCACACCAGGAGGGTTCAGAGATGATGTGGAATGCTACAACTGCCTTGGAGGGAAGGTAGCCTGTTTACAATATAAGGGAGAACAGGCTTGTTCTCCCACACTTTTTTCTTTCCAGACCAGGAATTCAACTCAGGACCTTGTGCTTACCAAGCAGGCACTATATCCCTCACCTTCCTCCTTTTTGGTTCCTGCTGCTTTTGCTGTCTTCCACAACCTTGGTATGTTGGCCCTGTGCCATGCCACCCTGTCTTGGAGCCAGCTGAATATGGACTGAAACCTCCACAAAACGTTAACTAAATAAACCTTTCCTTCCTTAATTTTGAGCGTCTGGTACTTTATCTCAGCAACGAGAAAAGTGACCAAGACAACCAGAAAGAGCTCTCATTATTCTTATGTTTAAATTGTTAATTTTTGGCAATATGGCCAGGCATGGTAGCATACACCTGTGGTCCTAGCACTTGGGAAGCTGAGATAGGAAGATCCCTGTGAGTTCATGGCTGGTGTAAGCTACATAGAAGGTTCAGGGCCAGCCTGAGCTACATAGTAAGATCCTGTCTCAACAAAAAAAACTTTTTGGCAATATTGAGGACTGAACCCAGATCCTTCACACTGAGCTATGCATCTTTTCAGCTCTTTTTTAATTTTTTGAGATGAGGTCTCCCTAAGTCACTAACCTGCCCAGCAGCTCTTTAACTTGTGATCCCCCTGCTTCATTCCCGTAGCATGCTGGGATTAACAGGCATGCTGAAGTGAGAATCTAACTCCTCCTCAAATGATGTCCATATTTTACAAATAGAACTGCCTTGAATCCACTGCATTAAATGTCTGAAATTTACATTTTTCCTTTAGCCTTGTCCTTCAGTGTACTTTCCTATGGAAAGGCCCATCATCCAACCCCTCAGCCAGAAGTCTGTCCTCTGTAACTCCTCCCCTTCCTTCCTCCCCCTCAGACCTGCCACTTATAACACTAAAAGCCCCATCCTCACTCTTCCACCTCCACCACGACTTTCGACTTTCTCAGTCCAGTCCTCATTTTCCGTCAGATCGGCTGCTCTGTTCCTTTTAATTCATCTTCCACATGGCTACAATTCTCTGGAGTTAAAGTGACCCAGTTTCTTCAGGTTTGAGCAAAGGAGCATACAAATAAAACTTGTGCTCCTAGATTGGGTATTTTGTGAGTGATATTTGGGTCACTTGGGAAAACTGGGTATTTTATATTAGACCTTTCTTAAACTGGGCATGATGGCACACTTCTGTAATCCCAGCACTTGGAGGCTGAGGCTGGAGGGATCACTGCAAGTTTGAGGCCAGCCTGCATCAACCTTGTCTCAAAAAGATTGTTCTTGATCTTCAGAAAATTTACCAAAAAGGCAAGGTAGTTTATTGACTTAAAAAAAAAGTAATAAAGTAGGACAATTTCAATTTGGCCATTAAAATAAATACCACATGTATACCACAGCTGCAGAATACACATTTGTCAACTCATGGAAGTTTTTCCAAAACAGCTTATTTGAGGCCATAAAGTCAGTCTTAGCAAGTATTAAAATACTGAAGTAAACTTTTTGCATCTTACTAGATCATAACATAATGAAACTAGAAATCAATGGCATGAGAAACTGCAAAACTATACAAATACATGGAGATTGGGCAGTATACTTTTAATTGTCAGTCAGGGAAGAAACCGGGGGAAAACACAACCTAATAAATCCACGCAATACAGCAAAAGCAGTACAAGGGAAATTTACACCTGAGTGCCTACATTAAATAAAAAGATGGGGCTGGGGATACAGCTCAGCAGCACAGTGCCTGCCTGGCAAGCACAAGGTCAAGAGTTCGATTCCCAGTACCAAAAAGGGGCGGGGGAAGGAATGAAAAAGGTGTGCCATATTCATATAATGAATGTAATCACTAATGTACTGCAAACATGTGCTAATAAAAATTAAAGGAAAAGGGGTGGGGATTTAGCTCAGCGGCATAAGCACCTGCCTTGTAAGCACACTGTCTTTGCGTTCAATCCCTGGTACTGATTAAAAAGGGTTGGGATGCAGCACAGCATTCCTTAGGTTTAATTCCCACCCCAAAAATCAGGGAAGGAAGACTGTCACTAGACACCTATAAGCCTAGATAGTAAAAGCACTAAAGCAGGAGGATTCCAAAGTAGAGATCAACCTGAGCTAACTGAGCAAGACCCAGTCCCAAGGGAAAAAGTGGGCAGCTGGGCATGGTGGTGGACGCTTGTAATCCCAGCACTCAGAAGGCTGAGGCAGAAGGATCACTGAGTTCAAGGCCAGTTTGGGCTAGTGAGTTTAAAGCTTACCTGAACTAGACTGAGAATGTCTCAAAAAATCAAAACAAAGTGTGAATTAAGGTCAGAAATTACCTCCTTGGGTTCAATCCCACATACATACAGCAAAAAAAACACAAGCTATATACAACATGCATGTGACTCACAACACTGTACTGTACACTTGGCAACTGTTGGTTGTTTTCCCCGTAATTAAAAGTCAACTGCTGTACACTGAAATCTGTCTGATCTTATCACTTCCCTACCATTAAGATAAAGTTTCTTCTTTGCAACTGAGATTCTTTACAAATATAGTCCCTTAGCTCTAAGTTTGCTCTGGTATTCCTTTGTCAGTCTTAATGTTCTGTTTCCTAAGTATACTCTTAAGTTTTTAAGCTGTGCCTTTTGCTCAGCACTCTCTTCTACTTTTCCATATGAAGTCTTCCACCTTCCTTTAAACCCAGCTCATTATATTGTCACCCCATTGTGTCTTATTGCTGGCACCCTTTTCCTGATAATATGCTTTAAAGTAAGGTTACGTGACACAACATCCAAGTTTTCAAACGAGTGCTCTTTCCACTCTACAGCATTCCTCGTGAACGTATACTTGGGTGAGAAAAAAACAGCATTCAGAAGGTACAGATGTTCTTCTGCTTCCTCTCACTGAAGTCACTCCAAACCTGTATTCAAGCCCTGAGTCCAAAAGTCACCCCCTGCTGGCAAGGAGTGGAACTCAAAGCACTCTCCTTTCTCCCCAGCTTTGATCACAGTGAAATTTTCAGTTTCTACTTGACCTGAGGACAATTAGTAAGTCTATGTTTCTCCGAATAGTTTTATGAAAAAAATCATAATTCCACTGGGTAGAGTGGCACACTCCAGCTGCTCAGGAGACTGTAACAGGATTGTGGCAAGTTTGAAGCTAGGTTATCTAAACCTTGTCTCAAAATTAAAAAGTAAAAAGGTCTGGAAATGTAGCTCAGTGGTATGGCACTTGTCTAGTATGCAATGACAGTCTAGGTTCAATCCACATTACTACCCCCCAATAAAACAAAAATTCCAAATCCTAGGTTCTTAAGTATTTTAAAGGTACCAGTAGATTATTAGGTTAGCAAAAGATAACAAACTACTACTATTGTCCACCTGAACTGACAGACCTGTGTCCTTCACAGGCACTGTGTATCTATCTGCATTCTCAGAACAATCTGTAAGTTAACTATCTTACATTCAAATAGATCCTAAGATGTTCTTAGTTCCAGCTCTGCTTTTAACTCTAATGCCATACTGTTGGTTCTCTATAATGTATATGATGTCATATTCTTGGTCTGAAATCTGTCTTCCAACCATACCAACTACCCTTCGGGCTTAGCTATACTAAGATAAATTTCAGTTTTTCTGAGAACACTGAGGTAGGTATAGGGGGTGCCTATACAACCTGCCTCGTAAGTATGCAGGCTTCTCTGCAGCTATAGGCTGACAACAAACAGTCCTTACCCAGCTTTCTCCAGTTTAGAAAGCATTTTCATTCTATCAGATCAAGAAACCTGAAGCAGGCTGGGCATGCCTGCAATCCCCAGCACTGGTGAGCCTGGTATTGCTATACAATGAGTTCAAGGCCAGCCTGGAATGCATAACAAAACTCTGTCTCAAAAAACAAAAACCCCAAAAAACAAGTAACAAAAACAAAACCTTGAAGCTGGGTGTTGTGGCACACCCCTATAATTCAAGCACTCTAGGAAAAAAGCAGTCACACCGGACAACTTAGTAAGACACTGCGTCTCAATAAATAAATAAATAAATAAATAAATACATAAATAGATAAAGGGCTAGGGATGGAATGCACTGTGAGGCCCACTGGTTTGATCCCTCAGTGCCACACCCACACCCAAGAAAGATGGGGGGAAGGGAAACAGCCTAAAAAGAGGTAAACATCTTTGTTCACAACTACAGTACTATATATAAATACAAGCACAAGTGCTAGAACTGAACGTGGGCCTCTTGATTTGTTAAGTCTTCTTCAATAATCTATAGAGGTCCAACCATCTTCCTATCTACAGAATTTCTGTGACAACTGAAAGTAAAACCACCATGCTAAAAGAAAGTTCTATTGCTTATCAATTTATATTGCTAATGTCGTGAGGGAAAGTGACACGAGCCTTGTTATGTTCCCATAGATAGATGGAGAGGTTCCAGAAGTGTTTCACCAACACACAGACAAGACCTTGTCTTTAGCCTTCACTGAGGTCAGACTGCCAGCCTACAGGAATGACAAATCACAAAATTCAGAGTGGAGGAAAAATTCAAGATTTAAAAATACAGTGCTTGGGAACACTGGCTATCCACATGCAAAAGAATGAATTTAGACCTGTATTACTCTCTATTACAATCAAAGTAAAATGGATCAAAGACATAGGTATTAAAACACTGAAACTGCTGTTAAGATTAATTAGGTAAAACTCCTGGACACATACCCATAGGCAAGGACTTTGTGAAGAGAACCCCAGTTGTACAATACCAAGAATCAACAAATGGGATTGTACCTAACTAAAAAGCTTCTGTATAACAAAGGGAGCAACCACAATGGAGACAATGTATGGAATGGGGGAAAATTTTGCCAGATTCTCCTTAGCCAAGACTAGAATGTATAAATCATTAAAAAACTAAACATACACCCTCAAGTGCCCAAACAGAAAACAGGTAACTCAAGTAAAGAACTTCTGAAAAGAGGTACAAATGCCAGTAAGTACATGTTACGTTCAACCATGTGTGGGGTGCACAACTATAACTCCAGCGCTTGAGGCAGAGGCAGCAGGACCACTGCAAATTCAAGGCCAGCCTGAACTACAAAATGAGAGAACTGTCTCAAAAAAACAAACAAACATTTCAGCATTTTTGGTCTTTAGAGAAATGCAAAACAAAACACTGATTCTATCTTATTCCAAAAAACAGTGGCTATCATTAAGAAACCTGGTGAGGTTGTTGGGGAAAAGGAATCCTTTTACATTCTTGGTGGGAATGTAAACTTGTACAACTGCAATGGGAAATCAGTACAGATTCCTCAAAAAAAAAAAAAAAAAAGAAACAGATGTTCCATTCAACCCAACTATACTTCTGAGTATCTTCCCAAAAGAGTTAAAGGCATCATGCCAGACATGTGGCACACACCTGTAAACCTAGCACTTGGGAGGCTGAGGCAGGAGGATCACCATGAGCTTGAGGCCAGCAAAAATTACAGTAAGAACCTATCTTAAGAAAAAACATTAAAGACCTCATATTACAGCGATACATGCATATCCATATTTATAGCAGCATACTCACAATAGCCACATCTTGAAAATAGCTTACATGTCCACTATCACACGAACAGGTAAAATGTGGTATAGACACAATGGAGTGCTACTCAGCCATAAAGGCTAAATTTGAGTCATTTGTAGAAAAATGAATGCACCTTGAGACCACAATGCTAAACACACCAGGTTAAGTACTACATGGTTTCTCTTATATGAGAAACCAAATTATAAATAAATGACCTTTTGCAGATGGGAAGGAGATCAAAGAATAGACTGACAGAAGCCAGGGATTTAGCTCAGCAGTATAAGTGCTTGCCTGGCAAGCGCAAGGTCATGAGTTCAACCCCCACTACCAGAAACCAAAAAACAGACAAACAAAAAAGAACACAGTGACAAGGTAAATGAGGGGAGGAGGAGGATAACTAAAAAGGACTAAGATGCAATTTAAAAAAAAAACAAGTCTTCTCAGGAACACCTATACAGTAAAAAACCAAAAGAAAGCACACATACACACACATTCTCCACCCTCCTGCCATGCCAAAAACAAATCTGGTGTAGAAATTACCATGGAAAACAAAGGATAGTCAATTTGAATACCAATACGCAAGACTGTACTTCACAAGTTCCAAAGGTGTCCCAGTTTAGTCAACCAGCTGAAGTATCTTGTATCGCTGCAGATTTATCCAGACAGACAAAAATGAAAGCCTGGTTTTTCTTGATTAGTGTGCATCCCAGGATGACCAATATACATTCTGGTCAGTAGACTAGGGACCATTTTTAATGTGTCACTCTCTTAGTGTGAGGCATTATGGCAAAGACCCCAGAAGCACTGTCATTACTTTTATCTAAATTAAAAGGATACTCTATACCCATCTGCACAGAACTATGTCAGCAGGGATGGAGTATACACTTGGTGATAGAACATTTGCTTAGTATGCAAAGGGTCATGGGTTTAATTCTTTAACACCATATGTATGCAAATATATACTACACAAGCAACTGTCTAAAAACAAACTATGAGAAAGAGTTTACTCCAGAAAAAAACACATCTAAACCTGGTACAGTGGTACGTATCTGTATTCCCAGCTACAAAGAAAGATGGGGGCAGATCAAAGTGCAAGACCAGCCTGAGCAACTTAGCTCGACCTGGTCTCAAAACAAAAAGGAGTCGGGGGTTTAGCTCAGTGGTGTAAGTGCTTGCTTGGCAAATGCAAGGTCATGAGTTCAGTCCCCAGCACCAAAAAAAAAAAAAAAAAAAAAAAAGGATTGGGAACGTAGCTCAGTGGTACAATGCTTGGCCATCATGTCCAAGACCCTGGGGAGGGGGGATACAATCTCAGTACTGGGGGGAGAAAAAAAAAGGAAAGGAAAACCAAGCTCGGTGTACTGGCACACACCAATAGTTTCAACACTGGGAGGGCTAAGGCAAGAGGACTGAAAGTTCAAGGCCAGTCTGGACTATGTAACAAGAACTTGCCTCAAAAAATTAAAAAGGAAAAAAATTAAAAGAAAAAAGACAAAGTTAGACATAACTGTAGCTGATCCTTATCCTGGAGATGAATGTTTGGGATTTTTAAATATAAAAAAAGGGGGGCAAAAAGAATACCCATCTGCAAACAAGAGACTATTTTTTATAACCCTAAGATTTTTTAAAGTGCATCCCAACCTTGTCCTTGGTCAGGATTAGTGTTCAGCAGACCTACCTTTACCTCCCACATCAAATAAAAGTGGGGGCACCACAATACCCACCTAAGGAGCTCCATCAGACTGCTCTTTCCTGCAGTCCCACCCAGTGATGCCAGATGTGGTGGGGCAGCATGAGATACCTACCACTGGTTCATCAGTAGTGGAACACAGTGTGATCTTACTTCCAGGATTTCATATTTGGAACTGTGCCTCAGCAGTGAAGGACAGCCCAAGGCCCTTCCCAAAAAAAAGAAGCAGGCATAGGGGCCAGCCTCAAGCTCCATTTTGACCCAATGTTTATTGTCCTTTTACATGTCATTTTTTTGGTTTAGAAACTGCTTGTGATTAGTTCTCCAACAGTAACTTGAAAGTATGTAAAATCAAATCAACCTACTCTCTATAAACACCCAGCAACTGTGGTCCCTCACCCACCTACCCAGGTTGGCTAGAAGGGAGGGTTCAGGCAGCGAGGAGTAAAGTGCAGATGCTTTACTGTGAGGGGTGGTGGTGCGTTGGTTCACGCCCTGCACAGGTTCCCTGCACTGGCCCAAACTACAACAGAAAGGCACAGGCCCAAGGCCTAGTTCCCTGTTGGTAATTCACTCTCTGCCTCCCAAATGAAAATTATTTTTATTTTATCGCTTTTGTATTTTTTGCAACAAAAATTCCCTTCCAGAGTCTGACTGATAGCTGAACTGTTCAGACTGAGGCACGGAGCAGGCCGTGGGAGCACCCCAGGTCCCTCCTGGGCAAGCGCCCTCACCCCAGGAACAAGGTCCAGCCAGGCCAGCTTGCTGCACGCTGGTCACATCACTTAGCCATACAGGTCATCATCATTGTCCTCCGTGTAGACACTGCCACCTGTGCCACCTCCACTGCCCTGACTGGGGCCAGCTCCACCCTGATTTCCAGAAGGGAATCTGTATACAAGAGCAGAGGGAAAAAAAAAAAGGAAAGAAAAAGAATATTAAGATAGAGGCCATGTAAAGCTTCTTTAACTACCCTCCAGTCTCCTTAGGACTCTCACCACCTTCTATGTGCATGCAGACCCCCACGGCACTTAGGAAATGCCCAATGCCCCCAAACAAGTTACCTGAAGCTGCCAAAGCCTCGACTCTGCTGAAGTGTCTGAGCAAACATTTCGTATTTCCGAATGTCATTGTCACTGACAGAACGACGGGCAAAGCGCATGGCTTCTTCAAAGTGATCTCTGCGAATCTCTGGTACTGGATCATCCTCTTCTACCTCCTGTACAGTTAGGAAACAGACCACCAGCATTGTTAGGGCTCAGCCTGGAATCCAACCATAGCCTCCTCAACCTCTCTTTACTGCAGTAGTCACTGGTCTCCTACCCCTCTAACCCAACCTCAGTAAAGAAACAGGCCTAACTTCCTGGAGTTACAGGTCTTTAGAAATGCTTGGGGCTGGGAATTTAGCTCAGTGGCACAAGTGCCTGCTTGGCAAGCGTGAGGTTGTGATTTCGATCCCTGCTACAAAAAAAAAAAAAAAAAAAAAAAAAAAAAAACTTGAAAAGAAATGCCTGTAATCCCAGCATTTGGGAGGCTGAAGCAGGAGGACTGCTGTGAGACCCAAGCCAGCCTGGACTACATAGTGAGGCCCTGTCACAAACAAGCAGACACTTAATGCCTTCATAAAAAGGCGAAAGTGTAAGAAGAGGAAATTACAACAGTGGCAACCAAAGCCCTAGGAAATGCTAAATGGTCAGGGAAATTTCTACATATAAACTCTGATGGGAGTTGTACAATTTATATGCATCTGTCAAAAAGCACATTGGTACCTTTTTTAGGTAAAAAGGGTATTACTATATGACTATTACACTTCAACAAACCTGATACTTAAAAAAGAAAACCTCAATGATGACCACATTTGGATTATACCCTACCTAACAGCCTTGCTTCCAATAACATACACTGTGTGCTCGTCTACCCAACCAGGGTTTCCTACTTCTTAAAATCCAGTTACCAGGACAAGTTATTTGGATTGCTTTTCCTTTTATCCAAACTCCACTATCTCTTTACAGCCCACCTCAAATCCCATCTTTTCCACTGAAAGGCCACCCCAATCGCTATGACTTAAGACTGCTTCCTGGCATTAGTATACCAATCATTTTAAAGATTTTATTGGAGAAAGACAACCTCTTCCAAAAGGCAAAACAAGTCATTCATTCAATCATTTATTCATTCACTATGTCTGAAACATGCAGCCAAAACAGTGGTAAACCAGAGAAATGGTCAAGAGCCCTAACCTCTGCAGAGCTTCTGTACTCACATTAACACAAATTTTGGGAGGTCTCGACCCCTTTACCTACTACCTACTTCCAGGGAACAATCTATGGATCCTAGATTTGAAACCCTGTTTCATTTGTTTCATTATATACATAATTAAAGAACTCAATTTAGATTGGGCATGTATCCTGCCCATTTCTTTTCAGCCATATTCTAGACTCGACAGATCTCCTCAGTACTGTTTCTCTTTGATGCCCTTTGACACTCTACTCAGTATCTCAGTCAGATGACCTTTCTAAGAAGCTTCTACTCTCAATTCCCAGGCCTGGCAGAATCGATTCTGTCTCCCCACAATGAGCACATTTGAGGAAAGAATAGACTCACCATGGCCGATGGGTTTGTCTGTCTCTCACGTTCTCGCCTTATCTCACTCTCGATAGATTCACGAATGGCCAGCTTACAAGCACGTTGGCATATCTCTGTCAAGTCAGCTCCAGAGAAGCCATTAGTCATCTTAGCCAAGAACTCCAAATCTACATCCTAAAAAGAACCAACAGAACTACCATTAGTCTTTCCTCCCAACATCAGTTTTTTCCCCCATCTTCTCCCACCTCTTTTTATTTCTAGTTCTCTATTATTCTAACATTTTGAAATCTATCTTCCTGTTAGACCAGCTAACCCCAGAAATTTCCAGTAGAATCAATCTTTTTAGGAATCTGAAAGCACTCCATGATGTCCTTGTAACGCTGCACCTGCCTTGGCAACTGGGGACTTGCGCAGGTTTGCCTTGAGGATGGCGACACGAGACTTCTCATCAGGAAGTGGGATGTAGATGAGCTGATCAAGACGGCCAGGTCTTAGGATGGCAGGATCAATGATGTCAGGCCGGTTGGTAGCGCCAATGATGAACACATTCTTTTTTGTGGACATACCGTCCATTTCTGTCAGGATCTGGTTGATGACTCGGTCAGCAGCCCCACCACCGTCTCCAATGTTACCACCACGAGCTTTGGCAATTGAATCCAACTCATCGAAAAAGAGCACGCATGGGGCAGCTTGACGGGCCTGTGGGAGGGACAGACTGACTCAAACACTTACATAACTATGTCTCTCAGACCTCAAAGGAAAACGAAGCACTAGTGACTCAGATAATCTGCCAACAGTAAGACGGTTTAGACTTTCCTAAAAAAAAAAAAAAAAAAAAAAAAAAAAAAACCAGCTTCTACCCTACCTTGCTCACAAGCTAGTGAATAGGTAATTTGGCGTGTAGCTCACCTTGTCAAAGATTTCTCTGACATTGGCCTCAGACTCCCCAAACCACATAGTAAGTAGCTCTGGACCCTTAATGGAGATGAAATTGGCCTGACATTCATTAGCAATGGCTTTAGCCAGCAAGGTTTTCCCACAACCAGGAGGTCCATAGAATAGCACTCCTTTGGATGGTGTCATGCCAAACTTGAGGAATTTGTCTGGATGTTCCACCGGGTACTACAAGACAAAGGAAAAAAGTTTTAAAGTTAGGTCCATATTGTGAAGGAAACCTTCCAACAGAGAGAAACACCCCCTCCACCAAGTTCTCTTGGAGTTTTAATGTCTCTAACTGGAGAACAGGCTTCTAAGCTGTGCTCTCAGAACTCTTGTAGTGAATGTGCTGATGCCAAGATCACCCAAGTTAATTATAACATAATGAAGCAGTGACTCATCATCTTAGACCAAGTTATCCTACCTGAACTAGCTCCTGAAGCTCACGTTTGACATCCTCCAGGCCTCCAATGTCTTCCCAGGTTACTTGTGGCACCTCTACCACAGTTTCCCGCAGTGCTGATGGGTTGCTTTGACTCAAGGCCCACTAAAAAGAAGGGATACACCGCGGTGAGACTTACACGGGAGGGGGTCAAAGTGCATGTATCTGTACTTGGCACAGGTGCAGTCCTTACCCGGAAGTCATCCATGGTAACAGCCAGAGAGTTCATGACCTCAGCATCAATGGTTTCATCCTCCAGGTCAATAAGATCCATCTTCTTGCGGATTGCTTGCAGAGCAGCTTCTGAACAAAGGGCTGCTAAGTCAGCACCGACATGCCCATGAGTTTCATTGGCTACCTGCACAAAGAAGATCCACTGACAATCCTATTTCTAAAATTAAGAAAGAGCCAGGCATGGTGGCCCACTCCAGTAATCGCAGCACTCGGGAGGCTGAGGTAGGAGTATCATTGCAAGTTCAAGACCAGCCTGGGCTACAAAGGGAGCCCAAGGCCAGTGTAAACAGCACAGCAAGATCCTCTCTCAAAAACACAAATAATAAAAATAAAACTAAGCTTGAGCTGGGTGTGGTAGCACACACCTGTAATCCTAATACTCAGAAGGCTGAGGCAGGAGGATCCTTTCAAATGCAAAACAAGCCTGGGCTACATAGTGAGCTCAAGGCCAGCCTGAACAGTACAGTAAGACCCTGTTTCAAAAAGACAAAAAAGACCAAGCTGGGTGTAGTGGTACACAACTATAATCCCAACACTCTGGAAGGCTGAGGCAGAACTGTTACTTTCATTTTGACTTGGACAACTTAATGAGACCCTATTTCAAAAAAAAAAATTAGGGGGAGCTGGGGATTTGGCTCGGTGGTTTAAGTGCTTCCCTGGTGGGCCGGGGATTTAGCGCAGTGGTGTGTAAGTACCTGCCTGGTAAGTTCGAGGTTGTGAGTTCGATTCCCGGTACCAAAAAAAAAATTTTTTTTTTGTTTTTTGGTCTTTTTGAGACAAGGTTTCACTATGCAGTTCAAGCTGGCCTTGAGCTCACTTTGTAGCCCAAACTGGTCTCGAACTTGCTAAGATCCTCCTGTCTCAGCCTCCAGAGTGCTGGGATTACAGGCATGTGCCACCACACCCAGCTATGTCTCAAAATTTTAAAAAAGGGCTAGGAATGTAGCTTAGTGTGAAGGAAATGGGTTTAGTCCCTAGCGCTGCAAAATAGAGAATAAAAACAACAAAAAGGCCCATCTACCTTTGAAAGCATGGAGACAATAGAATTATGACCCTTTCCCTTCAATCAATCTCTGGGTCCTCCCACTTTGAACACACTGAATAGCAGACCCTTCAACTGGCTGATTAAGTACTCAAACACAAACTTGGGGCCAAGAAATAAAGCTGCCTAAACAATTTTGGTTTACTCTTAACATGTTCAACCAAGACACATGCCAATTTCCTGGATTTAAGATCACTTTCCTTTCCTAGCCCTGATAACATAACCAATCTCCTATCTTAGGTCACTGGCCAGTTCTCCGCAACTTGCTGGAAAAAGCTATCCTAACTCCTGGTCAATTTTCATCACCACTCCACCTGTTCCAGGTCCACATCATCTGCCAGCTTCATGTTCTTGGTATGGATCTGAAGAATTTCCAAGCGTCCTGTAGCATCAGGGATTCCAATATCTACCTCCCTGTCAAAGCGACCTGTGAAACAGTGCAAGACTATTGTCAGGGCTTTGTTTCTGGTCTAAGGATAAGAAAAGACAGGCCTAATGTGATCATCTCACCTCAGAACTCTCTTAGTATAAGCATTTAAAGTCCCATGACCCAGGAACCCAACGGTTTCAGGCAAACCAGGATGACCAGTCACTCTAGAGAACTAGGTCAAGTGAAAATGATGCCTGGGCCCTACCACTGCAAAGAGCTTTAAGAAATCAAGATCAGCCGAGTTAGATGCTAGACAGATGCAGGATCAAGATGAAGAAACGATCAGCAAGAACAGGGTTGAACGGGGTTGAACGAAGTCCTCACCAAACCGCCGGAGCGCGGGGTCAATGCTGTTGGGTCTGTTGGTTGCAGCCATCACTATCACATGTGCCCTCTGCTTTAGGCCATCCATGAGCGTCAGCAACTGTGATACAATACGTCGCTCCACCTCTCCATGAGTCTGTGAGAACACAGAGTCTGGTTAGTAACATTAGGACCTTTTACCCTAGCCCCCACCGTCCCCTCAGGTAAACGCCTACTTTCTCTCTTTTGGGAGCAATGGCATCCAGCTCATCGATGAAAATGATAGCAGGAGCATTCTTTTCAGCCTCCTCAAAGGCTTTGCGAAGGTTACTCTCGGACTCACCAGCCAACTTGCTCATGATCTCAGGACCTAAAAGGATTCAGAAGGGAAACAATGGCAAAACTATATTCTTTCCCAATCCCCAAAGAATCAGTGATCTTGTTTCCCTAGCCCAAAGATGATAATCTCCTTCTGCCTACCTTCTCAAGAGTCTATTAGCCCTTATCCTAGGACAGTCAATAGGTAAGGCTGGAGAGAAGTCAAAGGACTCAGAATACTTTTCTCACAGCAAAGCTGAAACTGTGAAGACAGCAGATGTCCTGTGACCTCCGGCCAAAGTAGGAGGCAGCATAGTAGTTGGACCTTTACCAACCAGCTAAATATTACTCTCAGAGTCAAGTGATCTCAGCCCATCTTCCTTCCTTAAACCCTTTCAAATAAACATATACCTTTTCTCATTCTTGTTTGTTTCCTCTAAATGCCACCAGCTAATTCATAGTATTTTTCAAGGCAGAGACAGGCTTATCTGTCTGTTATATAACCTCCCTCAAAAAGATGCTAAAGTATATTCAAGGGAATGGATGCAAATGGATGTGCCTAGAACTACCCAGCTCAGAGCTCAGTCTACCCTGATATAAGACAAACCAAGCCTCTTACCGTTGATCAAAAAAAAGAATGCTCCAGTCTCATTTGCCACAGCTCGAGCAATGAGGGTTTTCCCGGTTCCCGGAGGTCCATAGAGCAGGATTCCCCGAGGAGGCTGACAACCAATGGAGTATGATTAGGTTCTGACTCTCACTTTTTCCCAACCTCACCCATTCTGAAACAGGTTGACGAGTGAGTAACAGCAGTGCAGTAAAAGCACAAAGGGCCCATAAGATAGCTTCACTAGAGCTCTAGAAGGTAACAATCAGGATACAACAGATACAATTAAAAATAAACCCTTGGGCCAGGGTTGGCACCACATATCTAAAATCCCAGCACTCAGGAGGACTCAGGAGGACTGCTGCCAGCCTGGGCTACATAGTGAGATCCTGTCTCTAAAACAGACAAACAAAAAGAACCCTTAACGAGTATGGTGGCAAAAGCCAGCAATCCCAGCACTCAGGAGACTGAACAGAAAGATCACAGCAGCAAGTTCAAGGTCAGCCTGGGCTACATAGCGAGTTCTAGATCCTCCTGAACTATTTATCAAGACCCTATCAGCTGGGTGTGGTGGGGCACTCCCATAATCCCAGTACGGGGAGGCTGAGGTGTGAGGATCTTTGAGACCAGTCTGGGCTACAAAGTGAGCCCAAGGTCAGCCTGAACTGCATAATGAGACCCTGCCTGAAAAAAGGCAAAACAACAACAACAACAAAAACTATCTTTAAAAAAGAAACAAACAGCCCTTGAAGCTGGGTGTGGTAGACCACATTTGTAATCCCAGTACTCTGGGAGGGTGAGGCTTAAAGAGACTGTTTCAAAATAATAAGTAAAAAAAGTTTAAGAATATAGCTCAGTGTAAAGACCCTGGATTCAATTCTCAGCACTACCACTCCCTCTTGCCTCCAAAAAAGGTAAGGACTGAGCCCTTGAACCAGACAGAGGCTAATGCCCCTAATCCCAGCACTAAGGAAGAAAGTTGAGGCTAGAGGATTGCTTTGCTGCAAGTTCAAGGCCAATTTGGACTACTCAGCAATCTCTATCTGGAAAAGAAAAAGCCCTTGGCAATAAATGCTAATTAGACAGTCTACTTGAGGCCATAGTCACTCCTATTACTGACAAAAATAATTCTGCTACAAAACCAAGCATGGTGGTACCAATGATCCTTGGCGTCTGAAGCAGCAGTATAGCTGTGACTTTAAGGCTAGCCTCGACTGAGTTCAAGACCAGACTGAGTTACATAACAACATCCTTCTCAAGGAACAAAAAAAACCTGCTAGAAACCTGGCAACAATTACCACAGAAGAAACTACCCACACCAGGAATAGAGGTATACACCCATCATCTCAGCAGTGGGAAGGCAGGAAGGGGAAAAAGGATCACTCCAAGTTTGAGGTCAGCCTGGGCTACAGTGAGACTCTGTCTCAAAACTACCTTAAGAAAGTCCAGTATTAGGGAGTTTCATGATTCTCAAAGCAAGAAGTTATGCCAAGGGCTCAATTTCATTAATTTTTGTTAGTACATGTTTGCAGTACATAACGATTACATTCATCATGGGGAGTTGCTATCTGTACATAAAACATCCAAATTCTTTTCAAGGACTTAATTTCTATATGGCCAAATAACTAACTAAGCCTCTTAAGAAAGCAGGATCAGCCAGGCATGGTGGTACACACCTGTAATCCCAGCAGTCTGGGAGGCTGAGGCAAGAAGACTGCCAAGTTGTTGGAGCCCAGACTGGGCAATTTAGCAACCTATGGAGACCCTGTGTCAAAAAAACAGTAAAAGCTAGTGATCAGGGATATATAGCACCCCCGAGTTTGATGCCCGTACCAGAGAAACAAAAGCATAGGATCTACTCTCTTTACTCTCTTCATTGTCAATGCTCATTCACTCCACTAATCACAACTTATTACCATGTTGAAATGATTTTTCTTATGCTCAACCACAAGTTTTCCTCTTTAAAGCTGTCTCTTCTGTGGCCTCATCAACAAGCAAGATGCTAAAACTGCCCACACAAAAGATAAAATTATTTGTATAAGCGTTACCAGGCAAAGTACTAACTTAATCTTCAGTGTGGATATCCCATGATACACAAAAAGCTACACTCTAGAATAATAGTTCTTAAATATTTTAGACTCAGGACCCTTAGTACTCACAAATATCCTTAACTTCTACCTCTACTGGCTAATTAATGCTCTTGAAAAATGGGCAAACTGAGGAGATCCTTTTTATTTTTTGAGACAGGGTCTTGCTATGCAGTTGAGGATGGCCTTGAACTCTCAGCTATCGTCCCTCATGCTCAGGCTGGTCTTGAGCTTGTGATCACAAGCAATCCTCCTATCCTCCTCTCTGAAATATCCAGGACTAAATATAGGTGTGCCCCACCCCTCCTCCCCCAGTACTAGGGATTGAACCAAATGGCTCACACAAGCTAGGCAAGCACTCTTAATGCTGAGCTTCAACTCTAGCCTGTTTGGTTTTATTTAGAGACTAGGTCTCACTATATTGCCCAGGCAGGTCTCAAACTTGCAATCCTTTCCCTGCCTTAACCTCCTGAGTAGCTAGGATTACAACTTGCCACCACACCTTATATATATGTATGTGTATAATATGTACATGATATATAAAAGTGCATGTAATTAACCCACTCTGCTATTGAACATTAGTAGCTCTATTTATTCTTTTTAAAACTCCAAAGAATACACTATTGCCCCAATGGCCAAGCTACAAATGAACACAGTCCCGGGATTAGAAACTGTACAGCCATTTATTTATCAGCACGCTAGACTCACTCCACCAGAGCCCAGGGTGCTCACCTTCACACCAATTGCCTTGAAGAGTGCTGGATGTCTCAGGGGCAGCTCTACCATCTCCTTTATCTGAGCTAGCTGCTTCCTGCAGCCACCAATGTCATCATAGCCTACTTCATTCAAGGACTCTTCTTCATCCTGAATATGGAAGACACAAAGATAGGAGAAGGCATGAATACTCTACCAACAGAGTTGAATTTCACAAATCACTATCTGATATGGAAAATTTTCTGTGTGAGTTTGGGAAGGCTGTTCCTCTAAAGGAATCCTGCCTCAGAGAACCACCATAAAAATCCCAAGGCAAAGAATTCTAGCACAACTCTTTGCCCTTACCTTTTACTACAAAGGGGATCCCTAAAGCCAAAAGCCTGAAACCCTGAGACTATGCAGAGACCTGGATATCATCATCAGTTATAAATACTGCAAAAATTATTTTAATCACTTGTACCTTTTAAGTTCAATCTAAAATTCCTGATATTAGATTATTCCAAGAAACATTTAGGCCCAGAAATGAATAGCTAGGAGGCTTCCCATTTTCCAGCTTAGTTCCAAAGAGCATCCAGCCTTGATAGCTAACACGTGACTGTCATAACAACTAACAATAAAGTAAGGTACTGGGATCAGGGAGTAAACTCACCTCTCGCTTGATAGGCTCTCCTTCACAGTGGATCACTGTGTCTGGAGCAACTATACAATAAGGGCTGGGATCTGTCTCCACTACTTTGAACTCCACAGCACGCATCCCACCTCTTACAAGGAAAATGTCTCCTAGAGAGCAAGACAAGTGCATTAGGGGTGTCAACTATAAGACCAAGTGAAAACTCCTCAGGGACCTGAAGTCTAAAGGGTCAAGTTCACTAGATAGTGTTCTAACCCCTACCCAGCATTGTCTTGGCACCACTTAAGAGTGAAAAGTAAAGCTTCGCTCTCTGCCACTCAAGCGTGCAGTGAACAGAACCTGATGTTTCAGAAGTCCATCATCTCTTTAACTTCTGGGACATGGTAATACAAGCTTTCATGACAACCACCCCTGGGGTAGAGCTGAGCACTTTGAACCATAACACAGCTAAAACGGACCACCTTCTCCATCAGATACATGAAAAGACAGCTTATTCTCCTAGAGCAGAGAGAAAGAAAAACACATGAACATGAGGGAGGACACGTGTATGCACATAATCATGAAAAAAGAGATCAGCCAGGTGGAGTAGCACATGCCTATAATCCCAGCACTTTGGAAAGCTGAGGCAAGAAAATCTCAAGTTTAAGTCCTACTGGGCAACTTAGCAAGACTATCTCAAAATAAAAAATAGCCTGGGGATATAGCTCTGTGTGAAGGCCCTCAGTTCAATTCTCAGTATAGACACCGACAGACAGATGGACACAGAGACAGACAGACATATATGAAAAGTATTCCAAAGTTTACTCCCAAGTACTCCAGACAACAGACAACAACCCTTAAACTCAGTTTCTACAAGTCTCTCACCTTTTCGGATGGGTCGATAAGCTTCCAAGAAGTACGGCTTAAGGTACACCTCAAAGAGATTGCCAGTGATGCCTTCTACCGTGTCATCGATGGGTAGCACGTGGATGCGTTTGCCATACTTCACATCAGGGCATGGCTGGATGCTGAGGAGGACAAGGAGACTCTACATTACCAACCACACTGCAGCCCCAAGCACTGGGTGTCCAAAAGGGTCTGGCAGAGAGAGCTGATGGTGAGTGAAAGAGAAAAGGCAGGATGGCTTTAAATGGAGAGAGGAAGGAGATCAAGAATGGGAGGGCAAAGACACAGCCAAGAAGAACTAAGACAGGTCACATTCAGGGTAGGGTAGAGTAGGAGAAGCCCCTAGAAGAGACTACAGGGCAGCACATTCCTAGTTAGTGAGCCAAAATTAGGAAAATATGAAAGTCCCACAGCACTGTGGCAGGCTGAGGCAAAAGGACTGCAAATTCAAACCCATTCTGGGCAACTCAGTGAGACCCTGTCTTGAAATAAAGAGGGCCGAGCAGGTAGCTCAACAGAAAGGCCCTGTGTTCAATCCCCAGATCATGAAAAAGAAAAAAGAAAAAGACAACAACAACAAAAAAGAAGAACAAAAAAGAAAACATGCATGGCCCCTACTACTAGGGTTTTCAATGAGCAAAACTCAAGAATGATTCCCCTCCCTTTCAAGGTAATATTATGAGCTAGTATCACTATGCAGAAGCCTTAGTCTGTCAAATGTGTTAGGCCAGAGAAGTATAAAAAATTAAAATACCAGCCACATGGTCAGAATACCTTGAGAAAATGACTAAGCACTTTCAGGAAGAAAGTGCACAATACCAAGACACCGTAAAAAAGAACCAGAAGCTAGAGATGATCCCTGCCAGGTGACTGGTGGTTGCCTTCAGTTATTCAGAACAAGCAAAATCACTTACATTGACATTGGAACTAATCTGGGTCTGGTAATAACCATGCCTCTCCTGGGTTCACTTAGCTCCTTAAAAAAAACTGTTAGAACCTACCACCTTTCATATTCACACTCCTCATTTCAGATCCATTAACTGGACACCACACAGAGCAGTGACAGAAAACCTTTAAGAGCTTTCAATAACAAACAGCCCACTGCTACATGGGTTTGCCACTGATATAGAGGGACTAATTAACACATTATTGGGCAGATATACCTAAAAGGGCACCCTAAGATTAGGGCAGTGACAGCAGAGCTTTTAATAACAAACAGTAGCTGTGGCACATGTGCTACAGGTTTACCAACACTGGTCTAGGATATGATGGATTATACCTCTGGAAGGAAAAAATAAAGGTACCAGAAAAGCCCAAAAATGTCAAAAGGGCTGTGTAGATAGAGGTGGATTTTGAAGATCAGGAAAGCAGAAGCAAAAACGAAAGTAAACCCTGAATGAAGCATGAGTCTTCTCACAACTTCCTGTATGTGCAGCTTTCCAAGAATATAACCCTAATAATCCTGGCTATAATGCGGCAACGTACAGCCTATAGCACAGGCTACTTCTGACCTCCCAACCCTGAGAGGCCAAAACCCCACACACACACCTGATGACATCCCCTAGGCGTACTCGAAGGTTATTCCGAACAACTCTATTCATTCGAATCTTCTCATCAGAACATGTGTCATCTGACAGTACAATGCACACAGCTTCCCGCCTCTTCTTTCCTTTCAGCAACACAGTGTCACCTCGGAATAACTGCAGTTCATCCATCTTGGGCTAAGGAAAGAAGGTTAAATCCTTTGGGTCACTGGGCAGAAGGGGTAAGCAACAGCCCTGAGATTGGGATACCCAGTAAATCCCACTCTATCTGTGATCACTGCAAGAAAAATGAGAAAAGAAACCCAGGGAAATTCTTCAAGTCAATGCAATAAGACTAGACTGTTGACCCAGCTTACCTGGGACAAAGACACCACACTGTTGTCCTCATTGATGGCTTCATCAACAATTAACCGATTGGGGCGGTTCTTCTGTTTGAGAATGGCTGTTGACAAGTCATCACCTTTTGAACTAGGAGGAAAGGAAATCAGACTGAATACTGAATCCTAGATACACCAGTCTCAGGGGCAGCATCAGTCTCTAAAACTCACACTAGGGAAAGATATCATAGAGCTCAGCGTACCTAAGGTTACAGAAACAATTTCCACCTACATTCCATTCCCCACTCTGGGAGTTCTTGGTATTTTGAGCACAGCTGTCCTAGCCCTTAGGCTCCAATGATCCTGCCTCAGGGTCAAGAAACTATGTCCTGCCAGGCAAGGTAGCCCACATCTGTAATTCCAGCACTAAGAAGGCTAAGGAAGGAGGGATACTGGAGAGGCCAGCCTGGGCTCCATGGTTTGCTCAAGGCCAGCCTAAACTATATAGAAACAACAAAACATCAAAACCAAACTAAAAACAATGGCCTAAGAATTAGGTAAGGCATAATAGTGGATGCTGAACAACAATTAGAAAAATAAAAGTTGCCTTAGATTATAGAAAACAATAGTCACAAACAAGATCTCTGTAGTCAAACCCAATTACTTACTTTAAATCCCAAGCCTGCCAATGGTTAAATGGAACCTTGGGCAACTTCTCTGGACACTGATGTTTCATGTGCAAAACAGGAACTATCCTATTCCCTTGAAGAGGTTTACTATTTTAAGTGAGCAAAAGTAAATGCTCAACTCAACACCTGAATTAGTAGTCATCATACTCTTCTTCTGCTAACCTTCCAAGGGAATGAAGAGAGCCAAGTAACTTCTCTTACAGTTCAAAAAGGCCCCAAGTCTCACCAAAAAATCTTTGAGACAAGGAGGCAGAATTATTAGCTTATTAGTTTATCTTCCTCAAAGATATGTTTATATATGATGGCTATTATCAAGAAATCAACCAGTAACAAATGCTGGCAGGGCTGTGGAAAAAAAGGAACTCCTTCTGCACTGTTGGTAGGAGGGCAGACTGGCATAACCACTGTGAAAACTGGTGTGAAGATTCCACAAGAAACTTGAATAGGGGTTCCTTTTGACCCAGCTATATTCCCCTCTTTGGTATCTTCTCAAAAGAATTAAAAGCAACATACCACAGCAATATATGCACACCCATGTTTAGAGTGGCAGTTTGTAATAGCCAAATCTTGGAAACAGCCCAAGTGCCCATTAAATGGTGAGTGGATAAAGAAGATGTCAAAATTTTTATTTTTTTTTTTGAGACAGGGTTTTGCTATGCAGTTCAGGTTGGCCTTGAACTCACTTTGTAGCCCAGTGATCCTTAACTTGCAGTGATCCTCCTGAGTGCTGAGATTACAGGTGTGCCCCACCATGACCAGCTACAGATATGAATTTTTTTATACAACAGATTACTACTCTGCCATAAAGGATAAACTTGAGACATTTTTAGGTAAATGGATGCAACTTGAGACCACAGGTGAAATAAAATGGGACACACATGTGTAAAATACCACACTTTCTCTGGTGTGAAAAGCCTAAAGTGTAAATAAGGATCAAAGTGTGTAATACGTATTGTGAAACAGGAAGAAAATGTTCAAATGGGTAGGTGAACAGGAAGAGGGGGAGAAGGGAAAAGAAAAAAAGGAAAAAATGCAAACAAAGCTTTTGTACATGGGGCGGGGAAGAGGGGCTGAAGGGAGAGTAAGAGAATGGGAAAAAGAATCAAGTTACATAATGTACAGGTACAAATTCTCTATGATGAATGTGACCATTACGTAGATCTAAAATGTACTGGGGCTGATTGGTATAGCTCAGTGGCACAGCACTTACCTGGCAAGTGTGAGGTCCTGAGCTCAATTCCCAGTTCCAAAAAAATTTTTTAAATAAAAATAAAATGTATCAACAAAATGTGACTTAAAAAAGAGATAACAAAAGGCAAACCTATGAATGCCAGAGTATTCCCTAGACACCAAGAATATTAGGCACAAAAACTGTCATAGAGAGAAAAACCAGTAACTGCTGAAGCTCAAAAAGTTATGTTACAATAATTATTGCAAAGGTACATAGCTCCATGGAGTTCATTCAAAAAGTCAGAACTAGAGTCAGGGGTGGAGGCACATTTCTGCAATCCCAGCATTTGGGAGGCTAATGCAGATAGATCACCAGGTTCAAGGCCAACCTGGGCTACATACCGAGTTCATTCAAGGTTGGCCTCAACTACCTAGTAAGATCCTGCCTCAAAAATAAAAATAAAGTCAAAATAAAGAAAAATGGGGGACTGGGGGTTTAGCTCAATGGTGTAAATGCCTGCTTGGCAAATGCGAGGTTGTGAGTTCGATCCCCGGCACCGAAAAAAAAAAAAAAAAAAAAAGAAAAAGAAAAATGGGGCAAATTCAAATCCTTCTCAACCAAATCAAGGTTGCCTCAGTCTAAACTTTTCCACAATTTCCTAGATCATTTACAGAATAGTGACACTGACTTCTCAACTAGCTCATCTCCAACAGGCACTTACTAGATTCAGAGGATTCACAATTTGAAGAGTTACCTCTTTTTAATAAGGCTCAGAAAAACTAGCATTAAACTAGTTTCTTCTTAATAAGGCTCATAAAAACTAGCCAAGAATTTAGCTCAAAAACACAAGCACTTGTCTGGCAAGTGTGAGATCATAAGTTTGATCCCTAGTTAAAAAAAAAAAATTAGCATCAATCAAAATACAAAGGCTAAACAAAGAGGAAATACAGAAAAATATATGCTAGGCACCAGGCACTGTTTAAGGAACAGGGAATACAGTTACAAACCAAGACAAAATAGTATTGCCATTGGAAACAGCACCACAATTTTCAAGAAAGAGAAGATGCCTGTGCTCTAGAATGCCAAGCAAAACTCATTCATTTAACGAAGTGCTAAGCTGAGCCAGGGACTTAGCTCAGTGGCATTAGCGTCTGCCTGGCAAGTGCTAGGTTGTAAGTTTCATCCTCAGTACCCCCCCCCAAAAGTGCTAAGCTTTCTGCTAAAGGATGTTATCTCCTACCACTTTTACACTAATCTCCAAGAATACAGTTTCCTCAGCTGTAACTTATTTCCCCTATCCCGTAAGTGTGCAGCTCTAGGTACAGAGCTGCAGAATAAGTAAGACTATTTGTAAAGCCTATCAACACTCAAGCACAATCAATGTGACAGCAAAGAGTAACATGTAAACCCATCAGTTGGCCCCTTTACCTCCAACCAATCAAATACCTTCCCCTAAGGCTACCCATCTACCTTCAGTTCCATGTACAGAACTAGAGCTGAAGAAAAATGAATTATCACATGTTTCAAGTCATCAGTCTGTGGTTCAACCTCACAGCTGCACTCTAGGAAAACCTCAATCTGTCTACCATTCCTGATTCTGTATCTAAGAAGGCCTTCATTTGAGGTAAAGAAGACAGGGATCAAGGTGGTAATTTAGTTCTACGAGTAAATTCAATCTGTCCATGTAAGTCAACAGCAATTCTCAACGTTCTTTGGGGACATCCCCTATTGTCTTCTGCATGACTCAGGCCCTTTGCAGAATCCCAAGAGGCCAACAAGGGACTTGGAAGAGGTTCATTCAGGTAGGACTCATCAAGATGATCTCGAGGTCACAAATTACCCTTTATGCTGGAAGAATTTCAGACTTTTATTTTTAGTTTTGAAAACAAAAGACTGGCTATAACCTGACAAAGTACTAATAAGTAGCTCTTTTAAATTAAGCACCTGAGTAATACTTCATTCCAATTCAGAAACTTGGTAAAAAGGAACACACCTTAAGAAATTAATCTTTTCAAAGCAGGAAGGTGATTTACATGTAAGTTTCTTGCTGGCTGGCTATGTTGTTTTGCTTTCGTTTTCTTTTTTTCGTTTCTTTTTTTAGCAGCCAAAGCAGCTCTGGATTCTAAACCGAAAGGGCTGAAGTGGCCAGTTTTTATCTGAGAGATTAAGATGGGACCAGAAAGCCCCAAGGTGTGGGGTGGGGCATAGTACCGTAATCCTAATCCGGAATTCATTAAAGCTAAAACATAGGAAGGGCTCCAAAACACAAACGCGACACCCTTACTTCGCAGGATCTAAAATTGGAAACATTCCTTTCTCCCGTCTCCATAACGTAAGAAAAACTGACGGGAGCTTCCGCGTATTTACAGCAAGCTTAAAGTAGGAAGCCAAAAGCAAAACTCGCCCGTTGCCTGATGGCCCCTTAATAGTAGCACGATGCAGAAGAAGCTACTCGGGCCAGCCCGCTTCGGCTCCCCACGGCCGGCAGGAGCTCCCGCAGCTCGCCGCGCCTCCCTCGTCCCGGCTCCGCCTTGGTCTCAGGGCTCCAGAGGCCTTCACGTGGCCCCGAGTCCACGCCCACTGGGCCCGGCGGGGCCTCAGGCTCGCGGGGCCTGCTCTCTCCGGGGGCCCTGGGCCTTCTGGAGGAGCAGGCGAAACGCAGACGGACGCCCCGAGGCCCTGGCGCCTCTCACCAGCTGTGTGGGCGCGAAAACCTCGGTAGGCCCGGACTGCGGTTCCGAGGTTGCCAATCAGGCCGGCCGAGGCCTGCATGACACAGCACGATCTCACCCGGCCTCCGACCCGGGCACGACGCGACCCTGCCTAGAGGGCGCGCGGGTGCACGGCCCGGCCCGCGGCCCCTCACTCGCCTCTTCTCCTGCCCTCTTCCTCTTTCCCCCTCACCAGCTCTAAGCCGCGCCCCGCACCAGGCCCTGCCTGGCCTACTCCGCACGACGGGCCCCGCGGCGCGCGCCCCCGAAGAGGACGGATGGGCGCGCACACACACTCACTCGGCTCCAGAGGCCATGGCGCGCGCCTCTCCCAGTAGGCGGCTGTGGCGGCCCGCGGGTAACGGCTACAGCAGTGGCAGGCGACCGACTGGGCCGGGGCGCAATTTCCCAGGCGAAGGACGAGGAGTAGCAACAAACCCGCAGGCGGCTTCTCTCTCGCTTCCTCCCAGCTGCACCGGGACGGCAGGCGGGTAGGAGACACTGGCTCCTGATCCGCGAGGAGGAAAGCGACGGCGACGACTCAAACGACGGCAGCAAACGCTCCACTGAGACTGAGCGGAGAAGAGCCGAATCATCGGAAGGAAAACTGCCCTCACCTCAGCCAATCAGCGCCTGCTCTAGGGTCTCGGGCCCGCCTCCCTAAGCCTCTCCCCAGCAACCCACGAACCACAGCCAATCAGAAAATTCCTTTATGGCTCGGCTCCCGCCTCAGGGATGTAACACGCCCAGTAACGCCACGTCAATTGGCCGCAAGGCTGCGCTTCCTCGACGGATTTGGCTTCTCGACCAATCAACAATACGGATAGGTACAGATCGACTGATGAAAGGAGGGCCTTTAATTCCTTGAGGTGGATTTTCCCACTTGGCTCCAGTTCATTGGTTTGAGTTTATCCTACTGTAAGAACCTGGCACAATAGCTTGAACCCTTGTATTAGTCTAGTCCTGTTGTAGTGATAGACCATACACTGTTTCTCCCCAAATCTAAGGATTATCTGTTCCACACTAACCCTTCTCCTTGCTCCTTTAAAATACTGGCCCCAGCCACCCCTACTCAGGATCTTGTGACTAGCATTCCAGCTCCGAATTCATCCTACCCTATTGACGTTGTACCCTCTTGATGCTTGGGGCTGTATATCCACCTTACCATAATATATTAGTTTTTGGAAGGGGTAGTGCTACCGGAACGCTGAGATCTTGTCACAGAGTGATGAAGAATGACACTGTGAAGCAGAAGAAATAAAGTGCCAGCAAATTTATTTAAGATATAAAGGCAAATAAAGCTCGCACTGTGGATCTAATCAAGACAGATCTTTGTCTGAGGGCTTTTAAGAGATCTGAAGGAAACTTGGGCCGTTATGTAAGCAATATCTTAACCCTGGAAGACATTTTTTAGGGTCCAACCTATACAATGTTCACAGTGTCTATGCAGAATCAATATGCCCTTAAGCCAATGCGTGCTTGATCATGCTGTGGAGAGGCCCCAGACATAGTAAAGACACCTGTCACATGTTTTCGTCAGATCTTTGGAGGCTCATGACTCAACAGACTCCATCTTGGGGTTACTGTCCTTAGACTCCAACTTCTGTCTCAATAATACCAGTTCCATAGTAGGGCACTTAAGTCCACAAAGGGTGAAGGATAACCACAACTAGGCACACCTGTAATATCAGCACTCTGGAGGCTGAGCCAGGAGGATCACTGGGACTTCAAGGCCAGCATGGGCTACAAAATGAGTTCAGGGTCAGCCTAGACTACCCTGTTTCAAAACAAAACAAAACAAAACAAAACAAACAAACAAAAAAAACAACTGTAGAACACAATCGATTCAATAGTTTTGTTTTGTTTTGTTTTGTTTTTTTGGTACCGGGGATTGAACTCATGACCTCACGCTTGCCAGGCAGGCGCTTCAGCCACTGAGGTAAATCCCCGGCCGATTCAATAGTTTAAGGCAGCAGAAAATTGTTTGCTGGGACCATAAGTCTTTGGCCCAAGAGTACAGCTGGCCCTGATGCTGTCAATGAGCAGCTCTTGGTGAATGTTGACTCAGTTCATCCTTCCACTCCTATCTACACAGACACATTTGACTGAGACAGATCCAATTTCTAATAAGGACCAGTTGTGGAATTATTTTAGAAGAGGTCTGCCCATCACTCTTAAGTATAAAGTACCACACCTGCTTGAGAGGCCTATGTAGCTCACCCACCAGACCTAACTCCATTTACATAAACCCAGCACAGGAGCCTGGGCTTTGAGGCTCTGCTTTTAGGCAATAGAAAGATCTAAAGTACTGCTTCCAGAGAAAACATTAGTGCAGCTTTTTCACATACCCAGACCTTGAGCTCATAAAACATGTTGAACAGCTAGGGGTTCATTTGTGAGACCCTGAGTTAATCCCCAGCACAACCTCCTTACACCTGAAAAAAATAAATGTTGGCAGAGGGCACCTTAGATAAACAACATTCAACTATGTGTAGTAGGCAGACAAGAAACATGAATTCTGTTCAACACAGGAAAAAAGAAAACAAAAAAAAAAGGTGTCATGATCAAAGGCAATGATTTCTTGGTGGTAGGCAATGCTTCCTCTGGCAACAGAATGGCAATAAATGGGACAATTTTCATAGGACTATCTCCAACCTCATCAGTACAGGAGTTATATAGGCATAAACAGCTCCAGCCACATTCTCCAAAGGCAAGACAGAAAAAAAGCCCTCCCCACAAAGGGATGGTACACTGAAGTCCCAGCTCAAGATCTTGGAAATGTGGCAGCTACAGGTCAACAAGGTTCTGCTAGCGAAGTCTGGAACTCTTCAAGGAGGGTTTCACAGTCAGGTGGATGAATCCAGTTCAAGTATGCTTCCAGGTACAACGGGAGAGACCTAGAGATCAAGAAGGGTGATGCTCAAGAGTGAAAGATAGAAGGCTGGACACCCTTCCCTCCCTTCCATTCCTCATCATCCCCAACAGGCCCCAAAGACTCCAGGATTCCAGCCCCTCAGCCCCCAACCAGGAGGCCTCAGGCTCACCGAGTAGTTTCTTCCTGTGGCAGCTGAGTTTGGGCTTTCAGCTTCCACCAGACAGCACTGGCTTCATCCTTCCGATTCAGCTTCGTCAGAGTCTGAAGCAGGTGGAATGAAGCATCTCTGTGGCCTAAAGCCCCATCCCAGAGTATGAAAACTTAAAACCTGATATAGCTGAAGGCATCATTTTCCAAAGGGGAAAGTGAGGCCTAGGGAGAAGTGTCTTGTCTATACTCACTATGAGATGGAGATCATTAACAACCATTTCTATCCCAGGATCTACTACCTACCCAGTTTACAAAAGGCTCTTCCTCTGCAACGCACCCCAATAGTCACAGAATCTGTGTCTGAGCATATTGGGGTGACCAGGAAACTCTTTGAAGCCTTGCATACATTTTGTATAGGTTTATACGTACACATCTGGGTATATCTTAGGTATATAGAGCACAATCCCTTTTACCCCTCCCACCTGGGAATGCCACCCTTACACTTATGCCCAAGTACCTGCTCCATGGGCCTCACTGTCCTTGCACATCTGTGCATAGCTGGTATACATACCTGGGCACATCTGCACACTGAGAAAGAAGTCCCGCAGGGCTGTGGTATCCTTGCCACTGGCTACCCATTCCAGTCCACGACTGATCAGAGCAGCAATCCGAAGATGTTGCAATGTCACGTCTGACCTACACCCCTGCTCACAGTTGGAAGCTGCTCCTGTGAACCACCCCTAAAGTCACAAAAGTGTCTTAAAAGCCACAAGGACACCAAAATCCCAGGAACCCCTTTATTTATTTATTTATTTATTTATTTTATTGTGGGGGAGACTGGGGATTGAACCCAGGGCCTTGTGCTTGGCAAGCACTGTACCACTGAGCTACAACCCCAACCCCCTCTATTTATTCTTGTGTCCAGGGTCCCTTTCTGTTAGGTGTCCTAGTCTGGTGCGCTGGGATACATGGAAAGGGAACCCACTTGTACCACTTCTGGGAGATAAGGAAAACTGAAAGTCTAAATTACCTTGGCCTTTGTCCTCAGGCATGGCTCTGAAGAGCATCTCAAGACAACTGATGACATGGACAAATGAAGAGAAATCAAACTCAGAAATTCATGTGAGTAGGTAAGAATTGAGCTAACTAACCCAGGGCCAATCAGAAAGTTATCCTTCCATACCTCCCCAGAACCACAGGTAGCCTCCTGAACTCACCAGCTAAATTCACTCACTGCCTCCTTTCGGGCCCTCAGTTGAACCCATGCCTGACCCTGAAGCAGGTGGGCAGCAGAGACCCAGAGTGGGCAGTGTGGCATTTCCTTGGTTCTTTTCCTGACATCCTCCCACAACCAGGGCATCTTAGGAAGCAGGAATGATGTGCGGCTGAGCAGCTCCTCACATACGGTCAGAGCATCCTGGGATCGGCCTGCCTCAATGAGCGCTAGGGCAGCCTCCAAGAACACCTCTGGCATACAAGGCCCTGGGGGACATGAGGGTGGGCAGAACTGGGGTGGGAGGAGAATGCAATGTTTTAAACAGGCAGGAGCCAGGAGCCACTACCTCACCCCCTTCCTCAGGGTATGTTACCACGCAGAGACCTGGTCTCCCAGAATGGACAGATAGAACCATAGAAGAAAAACAGAAAAGCACAGTCCTGCTCTACTCCAAAGGCAACCCAGTCCTTGCACTTCATCGCAGAGAACTCTAAAGATATACCTACCCTTGGCTCTGAGCCATCCAACAGGGCCAGCAGATCCAAGTAATGCTCCGCAGCATCTTCTGCCCTGGGGAGTCAGAGCCCATCAGCTTTATCTTAGGCCCTGTGGGGACCCTCCGAGGGTTCCAGAGATGATGTTCTGTCTTAGCTAATGGATACTAATGGTCCTGAGGAGAGGGGAGAAGTGGGTCTTTGGGACTCCAACCCTGGCTCAGTGTGGCTCTACCCCAGTTACAGCATGGATCAGGGAAAAGACTTCAGCATTTCAAAGGTAAAGAAAGCTACTATCTGAATGAAGAGTCTTCAGTTCAGGTCCAGCAATAAAGCAGGAGATTAAAGAGTACAGACCTATGTCCTGCCTCTGCTTCACTCATTGGTCACGAGAACAAAAGCAGAGTCACACCCTACAGAAGGCATTAGAGCAGAGAAGAGGAGCTCAAAGGGGAACTTTACCTCCCTGTTTGGAGGCATCGGCTTGCTAGCAGGTGCTTGATCTGGCTCTGTGTACCACAGTGAAGGGGAGAGGCTGGGTCAGGTTGTGTGAGTAGCAGTTCTACCTCAATGAAAATCTGGGGGGCTTTAGAGTTATGAATGACACTCAAGGCCTAAAAGGAACAGGAAGAAGAAAGTATATAATCTTTGGGAGCCATATTTCCTTGTATTTGCATCTTCACTAGTCACCCCAAAACAAACACCTCAGCAATACTCCACTCCATATCTTTACGTCCCAGTTCCTTACCTCAACCAGCAGCTCCAGACTCTCCAGCTCTGCTGTTGTGTCCCCCAGTTGCCGGTATAATCTGGAAGCCTCCAAAAGAGGAGGGCCACAGACAGGCCCCTCTTTCAGAGCTGCAATTAAGTAGAGCAGTGCTCTCTGTGGATTTCCCTACATTTGTGGAAAGACAAGACCTCAGCTATCCTCACAAAGCAGAATGCTGTCCCCGATGCCCATGGTTTTTCCCCAACCCCTCACTGCCACCCAGGGCTATCTTTACCATCTTACGGAGACAGCTCCCCAGTGCTGTATACACCTGGACTAGCACAGACCGGGAACACAGACTTGAGGCTGCTTCCTGCAGGCTGCTCAGGGCCTTGGGTAGGCTCTCCGAGATCAGCTCCTGCAGGCCTGGAAGCAACCACAGTGCAAGCTTAAAGAGGCCCATAGGGAAGGGAACACGATGAGAAACAACTGCCCAGAGAAACCTTGGAGCTACATGAGACATAACAGGGACAACATAAACCCAGAGGACCCCTTATGGGAGGAGATGAGTCAGGTTGCTGGCTGACCTTGGCGGAAGGCAGATGCTGTCAAAAGGACATCTCTCAAACTCCGGGCATCCTGCAGGATCAACGGGGCATCTGACTCCGCTGCTGGAGGACTCCAAGTTTTTAGAAGCAACAGCAGATCCTCAGAGGTCCTGCTCTGGAAAAAGGAGGACATTCAGAGGCTCTAAACCTCTATACCCTCTTTTCCTTGGTCCATCTTTGCTGAACTTTTAGTTCAAGAGTCCTCCTGATTCCTATTTCCCCAATTGTAACAGAAATCTAGATTGGAAGTAAAAATAAAAAGGAAGAAGCTGGGCATAATGGTGCACACCTGTAATCCCAGCACTGAGATTCGGAGGCTGAGGCAAAAGGACTGCTATGAATTCAAACCTAGCTGAACTACATAGTGGCAAACTGTTTCAAAAGAAAAGAGTAAGAGAAGAGAAAGAGGAAGAGAAGAGAAAAAGACAGAAAGGAAGAAATGAAAAGAAAAGAAATCCAGAGGAAGCAAGGAATGATGGTACACACATGCAATCCCAGCGTTCTGGGAGGGTCAAGTAAGAGGACTGCAAGCAAGTTCGAGTCCATAGTGGGCAACAACTTAGGGAGGTGCTGTCTCAAAATAAAAAATGCCTGTCATATAGCTCAGTGTGAAGACTCTGATTTCAATTGATGGGATGGGATGGGACAAGTGAAGAGAAGGGAAAAGGGAAAAGGGAAAAAGGAAAAGGGAAAAGGAATGGGACGGGAAGGAAAGGAAAGGAAAAGGGGGAGAATGAATCAATGGAGCAATGGAGATCTTTTCTAGCATCCCTTCTCATTCAGGAGAAAGCCTTTGAGTACATGAAGCAAGAGCCATGTCTGGGTTACTAAAAAGACTTGAGGCTGGGAGGTGGCCTCAGCAAGACCACAAAAGCCCAAACCATACCGAAATTTATTAAGCTATTTTAACACCACCACCACTACCACCACGTTCCCCAATTAGGAGCCAACTAGAGCAAGAATCCCCAAGCAAACTTAGGTTTTCTGGTCATCAACCCAGCAGCCTTTGAGCACATAACAATTCTATCTCAGTTGGGGGTGACTGAGAAGGAAGGATACCCTCATCTTCAAATCACTTCTTCAATTACCTGGGTGCCATTCAGTGTCTGCAGCAACAAGGCCAGGTCCCCAAAATGGTCAGTGCTCAGCCAAAGGGCTGCCTGCAGGCCAGCCAAGAGATGCAGGGCAGGGAGCAAGTCCGGCAAAAGGGAGGAAGCATGGAGGACGGAGTCCCAGAGCTCCGTGAGCCCCAGTTCCAACCTGGGCCCCAGCTGCTCCTGGGTTTCCAGCACTGTAGAGTACACATTCGAACACCTAAAGTGGGTCCTTATCCTCCATCTCCCCACAATCTCTGGCTTTTCTTTCTCGCAAAAGCCCAAAGATTGCAATAATACCTCAATCTGGGCTGAAGAGCACATGGAAGAATAGAAAAGGGTGCCTCTCTCCATGGAGGTGACAGATTTTTTTGTTCCTCCAACCACCACCCGCCCAAGGCGGAAGCAGGTAGGGGCATGGGAAGGAATCTCCAGCCTCACCTCTCTTTAAGACCTGTTGAATACCCTGAGCCTGGTCTTCAGTGAAACCCTGGGTCAGGCTCACTGTCAGGATAATGAAGTTGCAGGTAACGGTCAGCTCCAAGGGGAGAACAGGAACAGTTGCAGGGAGCCCTGGAACAGATGCTGGTCTCCCATGAAAGGTCCCCCAATTCAGAGATAATCCCATTCCACCCCAAATAGCCACAATAAAGAACCCATCCTTTCAACAGAGTCTGGAAAGGGCAAGAAATTCTCCAGATCAGACAATTCAGAAACCACAGTCCCCTGTGTGCCTCGAACAGGTCTCCCTGTCCCCTGTCCCCACTTCAATCCCAGAAATGCGGAAGAGGAAGGGAAGTGACCATCCCATGAAGGTCCCCGCTTACCTTGCAGACTGAGGAGGAGCTCCCTGAGCCCCTCCAGTACATCCTGAATCAACTGCTGCCGTCTGACACTACACTGCTGAGCCATCACTCGCTGCCAAAAGTGGGGAGGGGGGCGTCACTGAGGATCAGTCTTTTTTCTCTCCCCTTGCAGCAGTGGGGGGGAGGGCGCATTCCCATCATTTCTGGCTGTGTCGGGGAGGTCAAAGTCCAGCTCTGCTTCTTCCCATGGGCTGGGACAAAACCACTGCAAACCCGCTTGCGGGGAGCTGCAGGGCGGGGGGTTCCAGTATCTGCATTACCTTGGCCTGTCGAACAAATCGATCATTCTTTTCTCTCCACAAGTCCAGGCAACTGGCGCGCGGTGCGGAGGCACCCAGAAGGGTCTGGCGGGACATGGAGGCCGATGCACTTCCCCACCTAGCCGGACACCCTGTTCCCCTGGGGTCCCAACCTGACTGGCACGCCCACACTTTCCGGAACTCACTCCGGCACCGCTCGCCTCTGATTGGCCAGCACTGCAAATCTCGGCTGCGGTTGGTCTGCTTTGAGTCAGTTCCCGCGGGAAGCTGCGGGCAGACGCGAGTCTGAGCGTCGGAGCGGGTGGCGTGTTTCAGTGGCGGAGCCACGCTGCTCGCCGCCGTCCGGCTAGCTGGCCTTGGTTAGAGAGAGGGCAGTGGGCGTCCGCTCGCGGGAAGCGCCGCGTACGGGGCTCAGCCTTGCCTCTCAGCCACAGCCGGGCCCACGCGGGCCTCGCCGTCGCGTGCAGCCAGGCGCGGTGCATGCTGGGGGTCGTAGTGCGGCCCAGAAAATCCAGCGCGCGCACAGCGACTCCAGCGGACTCCGACGGATGTCTATGGCCCTGGAAATTCCACATTTTCTTACTAGAAGTGGAGGTTAGGGAAATTGCTTAACTGTAGGGGAAGGCTCTCGCCCTCTTTTTCTCTCTCTGACACACACATAAACAACCGAAAATGGGTTAAAAATGAAATACAAGGAGCCGGGTGTGGTAGTGCATGCCTGTAATCGCAGCCCTCGGAAGGCTCAAGCAGGAGGATCGTCCTGAGTTCGAGACCAGCCTGGTGAACTGCATAGTGAGACCCTGTCTCGAAAAGACAAAGAAAACAAAAACCTGTAAGGGTCGGGGATGTATCTCTTAAGGCACAGCACTGCCTGGCGAGTCGTGAGTCGTGAGTTCCATTCTCGGTACCAAAAAAAAAAAAAAGTTTACATTTTTAAAAATGAACTACAAGAGCCAAAAAGTAAAAACTTCTAAAAGGAAACATAACACCTTCATAACCCTGGTTTTGGCAAAGAAGAAATTTTGTATGTATGTTTTGGGTTTTCTTTGTTTTGTTGATGAGCGCTCACTATGTAGTCCACACTGACCTTCAATTCAATATATAGCCCAGGCTGTCCTCAAATTCCCACTGATCCCACCTGAATGCTGGGGTTATGGGCATGCCCTCACCCCTAGTTTTGGTGTGGTTTTTTGAGCAGTAATTGAGGTTAAATCAGAACCTTCCCAGGAAGCTCCATCCTCTGCCCTTTTTAAATTCTGGGGCAGGATCTCATTAAACTGCTAAATTGCCCAGGCTGGATTGGAATGCAATTGCAATTGCCTAGACCTCCTAGAGTGCTGGGATTACAGGTGTGTGTCACCATACCTGGCTCACAAAGATTAACTCCTATGCTGGGAGTGGTGAAACATGCCTTCAATCCCAAGCATTTGAGAGGCTGAGGCAGAAGGAACACCCTGAGGTTTGAAGCCAGCCAAACCCCTGTCTCAGGAAAAAAAAGAGACACCCTAAATATTGGAATTACAAGAGTGCACTACCATGAGTTCATGAGTACATTAAAAGCAAAATAATGCCTCACAGATCTAGAGAAATCATTCCTAAAATTATCTGGAACAGAAGAGACCTAGAATAGCAAAGGCAATTCTGGGCAACAAAGGCAAGGCAGGAGGCATCACAATATCTGATTTGAAATGATACTACAAAGCTACTGCGATAAAATCAGCATGACAGTGGAATAAAAACAGACCCAAAGATCAATGGAATTGATTAGAAGATATATCTGAAAGAGTTTTGCCCTAGAATAAGTTACAGGACATTATGATGGTGGGAGGCTGAATCGGGGATGTTTACCCTGAGGTTGCTTCCTCCTTCCCCTGTTACAACTTCCTTTTTCCTTTCCCAGTTTGAAAAGTTCCAATCAGCTCCTGGTGCATTATCAATGCACCACCCCCAGTCAAAGGTTACATATGTCCCATACCTCATATTCCAGCAAAAGGAGACGGCCCAGCTGCCATGGGTTGTGTGTTCCTTTCCATGTCCTCACCTCAATAAACCTGTTTTGTACTTTTACTTCCCTATTGCTCCAGAATACTCTTATCAATATCCACAACTACAAACACACTCAGCTACCTTATCTTCGACAGAGGGGCTAAACATGTTCATTGGAGGAAAGATAATCTCTTTAATAAGTGGAACTGGGAAAATCTGGCTTTCCCTACACCGAAAACTAAAACTAGACCCTATCACCATGCACTAAAGTCGAAGTGGATCAAAGATCTAAATATTAAAACAGGGACACCAAAAAAAAAAAAAAACCAGGGACACTAAATCTACTAAAAGACAAAGTAGGAAGAAATCTTGGAAGACATAGGGGTAGGCGGAGAATTCATGAACAAAAATCAAACTGCACAGGAAATACTTCCCGGAATCAACAACTGGAATCTTGTCTTATTAAAAAGTTTTTGCATGTCTAAAGAAACCTCCAGCACAGTGTGCCTTGGTTACTTTTCTCTTATCGCTGGAACAAAATACCTAACACTCAAGATGAAGAAAGGAAAGGTTTGTTTAGCTTACAGTTTTTGGAGGTTTCAGTCCATAATCAGCTGGCTGCAAGGCAGGTTGGTGTGGCACAGGGGCAACACTTCAAGGCAGCAGCCAGAGCAAAACGGAAGAAGCAAGCTCCTTCTCCCTTATTCACAGGCCACCCCTTCCCCCTTTAGGGCAGGTATAGCACTCACAAAAATCTCTGCCCTGCTTTGCAAGGAATGAGGGTATTTATAAAGAAGGAACCCTGGCTCCCTGCTGAGTCCTCAGTTAAACTTCTAAACTTCTCAAGTTGACACAATGTATCAACCATAACAGTGAAACCAGCACAGAATTGGAAAAATATCTTAGCCAACTGTCCCTCAAAGGACTTCTCCCTAGAACATAAAGAGAATTTAAAAAAAAGAATCAGGCCCCCCAAATTCAAAGACTCAGTCCAAAAATGGGCATTCAAGATGAATACACACTTCTCAGATAAAAAAAATACAAATGGCAAATAAATATTTGAAAAATGTTCAGCATCATTGGTCATTAGAGAAATGCAAATTAAAACAACACTGAGATTCCATCTCACTCCAGAAAGAATGGCCAGTATAAAGAAAACTACCAACAACAAATGCTGGAGAGGCTGCAGGGAAAAAGGAACTCTTCTCCACTGTTGGTGGGAGTGTAGACTGGTGTAGCCACTGTGGAAATCAGTGTGGAGTTTCCTCAAAAAGCTAGGATTAGAGGGCCGGGGATTTAGCTCAGCAGTGTAAGCACCTGCCTGGCAAGCGTGAGGTTGTGAGTTTGATACCAGGTACCAAAACAAAAAAAAAGAAAAGAAAAGATGTGGTATTATTATACAATGGAGTACTACTCACCTATAAAGAAGGATCGGGGCTGGGGATTTAGCTCAGCGGCATAAGCGCCTGCCTTGCAAGCAGGCAGTCGTGAGTTCGATCCCTGGTACCGATAAAAAAAAAAAAATTTTAAAAAAAAGAAGGATCACATTGAAGCTTTTATAGGGAATTGAATGTGACTTGAAACCATATTCATAACTGAAATAAATCAAACTCACATGTATAAATACCATATCTCTATAGTACAACAAATTGAAAGTGCAAATAAGATCCAAAATCTACAATAAATATTGCATAAGGATAAGAAATTGCTCAAAGGGAAAAAATAACTGGAATAGGGGAAAGGAGGAAAGAAGGAAGGGAAAAGGAAAATGATATAAATTTGTATATATATATATATATATATATATATACAAAAGATATATATTCTATCCTTGGAAAAGAACAGTTAATACTCATATGATTAGATCAATTTTGTATGTCTATATCTGGTAATCTATGCAACTCATTTAAAGATAATATGCAATATAACAACCATTGTTAAATTCCTATCATCTTGTTTTGAAACCCTGTATTATTATTGTTTTGGGTTTGTTGTTGTCGCTTGTCTCTTGCTTTTTGTTTTTCTTTTCTGTGTTTTTCTCCGCTTTTAAATAAAATTTTAAAAAAGCAAAAGCTAAAATAAATTGAACATCATTAAAATAAAAAAATTGTGGTAAAAGACACAGAAAATTTAAAGAAGTCACAAAGTGGGAGAAAAATCATCTTTCTCCAAGGAACCAGTATCCACAACACATAGAAATGCTTAAACTTCCATGAAACAACTCTAGGATGGAAAACAATAGGAACAGGCATTTTATCAAAGAAAAACATACAAATTGCTAATAAATCAAGCTCTATATGTACAAGTTAAAAAAAAAGGGGGAAATCAGAATCCTTCTTTAAAAATATTGCTTATGAGAAGTACATGACAATGATACCCAACATGTTTAGCTATTAGAGAAATGCAAAATTAAAACCTTTACATAGGGTTGAGGATGTAGCTCGGTGGAAGAGTGTTTGCCTACCATGCACTAAATCCTGGGTTTAACCCCAATACCGGGGGTAAAAAAAGATACCACTACATACCTACACACATAGAATAGGTACAATTTTTAAAAAATACAGGTAATCCCAGTGCTCTGGCAGGCTGGGCCTGGAAGATTGTAAATTCAAATCCAATCTGAGCAATTTAGCTTCAAGAGACTCTGTCAAAACAAAACAAAACAAAACAAAACAGGAGATGTAACTCAGAAGGCCCTGTTCAACCCCCAGTACTGCAAAAACAAAATTTAAAACAAGTAAAACGTTCACAATAACTAAAAACTGGAAGCACACAAAGTTCATCAGTCCACAGCCAATGATTCAGCAATAAAAAAGGGGCAAAATAGTGTCATGAATGAACTTCAAAACCATTAACTTAAACCAGACCAAAAGACTTTGTATTATTCAACCCTATCTATGTGAACTGTCCAGGAAAGACAATTATAAAGACCAAAACTAGATCAGTGATGTAGAGTGGGACTGACTATAAAACAAAGTGTTTGGATGGGGCGTGGTGGTAGAATTTTTTTTTTTTTTTTTTTTTTTGGTACCAGGAATCAAACTCAGGATCTTAGCTTGCCAGGCAGGCACTTATGCTGCTGAGGTAAATCCCCAGCCATTTTTTTTGTCTTTTTGTGACAGGGTCTCACTATACAGTTCAGGCTGGCCTTGAGCTTTGTAGCCTAGGCTGGTCTCAAACTCACAGTGATCCTCCTGCCTCAGCTTTCCAAGTGCTGCCTCTGCGCCACCAGAAATGTTTTAAAAATGTCACACTTGGGAATGTTCTGACATGCTATTAGAGAGAGCTGAGTTAGGTAGAAATATTACAGCCAGTCAGACAAGGCTGGGGCCTAGAGGGAGTCGGGGCCAAAGGTGAGCACATATCAGGAGCATGGCTGGAGGCGCATCTGATGACTGAGGTCACAGTGGCCAGATTCATACCCTTCCCTAAGGGATAAGGGAAAGTTTGCGATTTCCACTACAACACTAATACAACTAACATTAAAGACAAGACTAAGACTATAGATTATGGAGAAGGGTAATGATGTCACCTATATGCCCTTGCTACTCCATCACTATTAGCCAAGCAGCGATCCTTGAAATTGTGTTGGTCGATTATAGCTTTGACTCTTGTAACTCACACCGTGTACCCACCTTGTGATTTTGCTCCACAGAACTTTCTCAGAGACATGGGCTCATTGGCAACCCATTTGGATCCTCCTGTCTCTCAAGAGCTATTTTCTATTCCCCACCCCCTTCTCCCAATAAACTTTCCTACTCTTAACCTCTGTTATTCCTTAGAATTCATTCTTCGACTTCGGAAACATGAACTAGGCATATCAGCAGACATCTAGCAGGTTGGGAAGTTATGTTTATTTCCTCTAGATTATTTGGAGGTCCTATATCAATATGACATCAAAACCACAAGCAGTAACCAAATGACTAACTTGGATTTTCTCAAAATTTATGTTTGTCTTTTGTGTGGGTGTTGCTGGAAATTGAATCCAGGGGTTTCTCACCTAGCTACATGCTCAGCCTTTTTTCATTTTTTTTTTTTTTTTATCGGTACCAGGGATCGAACTCACGACTGCCTGCTTGCAAGGCAGGCGCTTATGCCGCTGAGCTAAATCCCCACCCAGCCCCCTTTTTTCATTTTTTAATTTTGAGGCAGTCTCCCTAAAAAGAGTTAAATTGCCTAGACAGCACTTAATCTTGTGATCATCCTGCATCAGCCTCCCAGAGTGCGGTGTGTCACCATGCCTAGCTCAAAATGTTTGTGTTTCAAAGGACACCACGCAAAAAGTGAAGCTGGGCTTAGGGGCTTGCACCTGTAGCCTACATGCCTCAGGAACTTCAAGTGGGAGGTCAGTTAAATCAGGAGTTCAAGACCAACCTGAGCAGCACAGTGAGATCCCTGTCCTCAAACATAGCAATAAAAAAAAAAAGGCTGGGGTTTTATCTCAGTGGTCGTGTTTGTCTAACATGCATGAGATCCATCACTGCAAAACAAAGGAAAACAGAAATACTTTTTAATCTTTTTAGAAGACAACTGCAAAGTTTTAAATATTCAATCTTCATCTGCATATCCTGGCTTATAACTTCCTCTCCAAGGTGAGTCGTAGAAACTAATCTTTCCCTGACTTTGGCTAGCCATAAAAGATTCTGACCTGGGCTGGGGATTTAGCTCAGTGGCATAAGCACCTGCCTTTCAACCACGTGGTCCTGAGTTCGATCCCCAGTACCAAAAAAAAAAAAAAAAAAACTATCTGACCTATCTTGTCGTCTGATAATAGGTCTTAAGACCCTGCTCCTCCCAGGAAAGTCCTGTACCATAGCCTGAAGGGAGGGGAACTGCAGAGAAGAATCTGAATAGCCAGATCTTGCTGATTCGCCACCCTGACTCTGACCGGTCTCTAAGACCCATGAAGGACAGGTTGTGAGCATCATGGAACAGCAGGAAAGTTCTGGGTTTGTACATCTGGAGAGGACATGGGCTCTGCACCTCTTCCCACACACCTAACCCTAGGAATTTCATGTCAGTGCGCACGCCTGTAATTGCAGGTATCATACTCAGGAGGCCGAGATGGGAGGCGTGCAAGTCTGAGGCCAACAAAAGCAATGCAGCAAGCCCAGTTTTAAAAACCAAACCCGAGGCATAGGGGTGGGGAACAGTCTATGAATGGTGGTGCACACCTGTAATCCCAGCACTCAGGAGGATGAGACAGGAAGATTTCTTCAAGGCCAGCCTGGACTACATAGGGAAACCCTGTCTCAAAACACCAAAGCCAGGTATCCACAAAGCATAATAGATATAAAAGTATAATAAATACAATAACACTGTAAAAGTGAAAGGGAAGTCTCTAAAGGATATAATGGTATGTACAGTGTGTAAATAGATGACCATATTACTGAATTTTTGGTAGATCATTGAACAGAAGAGTTTGTACTGTCAATGTTTGAGTGTCTAGCCACTTTTTATGCTTTGGCTCTGTAACTTTAACAACTATTGTTAACAATATGTAATGTATCACTAGCAATTTTATGATGTTAATATTTTTGAACTCTGCATTCTACTTTTGTTTTTTCTATTTTGTCTTTTTAAAATTTTCTCTTAATGGGCTGGGGATTTAGCTCAGTGGCTTAAGTGCTTGCCTGGTAATTGCAAAGTCGTGAGTTCAATTCCCAGTACCAAAAAAATAAATAAATAAATAAAAATTTTCTCTTAAAATAAAAATTAAAAAAACCCCAAAACCAAATTAAAAAACATAGCATAGTAAACTAGTAAAGGGGGCTGGGGATTTAGCTCAGCAACATAAGCACCTGCCTTGCAAGCACATGGTCATGAGTTCAATCCCCAGTACCAAAATAATATTATTATTATTATTAACAGAATAAAGTAAAATAAACTACTGAAGATAAATAAATATTTCCTTGAGTTCTGTGAGCCTCTCAAACAAATTGATCCCAAGGAGGCAGCTGTGGGAATTCAGTTGACAGTCACCCTGCCAAAACAATGGGGAGAACCACCTGGGCAGCTGGCCCCTGGAGAGGCAGGGAAGGGAGGGAACCCTGAGAACAGAGCCTTTTCCACCTTTGGGATCTGCACCTCCATGGAGTCAGGGGCAGAACTAAACTGAATGAGAAGACACTCCACTAGAATCCACTAGAAAATCGCTTGCTTGCTAGTAGGAAGAAAGTCCCATTGCTTTTTCCCCCCAGTACTGAGGACTGAACTAAATCCCCAGGCCTTTTTTTCAATTTTTGAGACAGGGCCGGGAGTCACGGTGTTACATGCCTGTCATCCCAGCACTCAGGAGGCTGAGGTGGGAGGACAACATGAGCTCAAAGGACATACACATACAGATATGTAAGACTTGGGACAGGGCTGCCTCAGTTGAATTGTCCGGGTTGGGCTTACATTTGCGACACCCCTGCCTCAGTCTCCTAGAATGCTGGGATTGCAGATATGTGCCACGTCTCATAGCTTGAGGTCACAGAGGTCTTCTGTTGATTGCAGTGTCAGAGCAGAGGAAAAACAGCCACTTTGTTTTACTCTCACAGTACCAGAAAAAAGAAAATCCCTTCAAAGAATCAATGAGTTAGTGTGTGATGAACTCTGAAGTCAAGTAAAAAGCTGGGATTAGAAAGAATTTTTATGCTGGCCATGGCACATACTTGTAATCCCAGCACTCAGAGGACAAGGCAGGAGGACTGCCACAAATTTGAGGCCACCTGGGCTACACAGTGAGTTTGAGGCCAGCCTGAACTGCATAGTGAGACTCGAAAGGAAAGGAAGAGAGAAAGAAACAGAGAGAAACACACACACACACATACACACACACACACAGAGAGAGAGAGAGAGAGAGAGAAGAAAAGAGTAAAAAAAAAAGAAAGAAAAGAAAAAAGAGAAAAAAGCTTTTTGCTGTCGTCCTTTGAGACAGGGTCTCACTATGTAATTCAGGCTGGCCTCAAACTCAGTAGCCTTGTGCCTCAGCTTCCCAAATGCTGGGATTACCGATGTATTCCATCATGCCTTGCCTGTCCCATGGTTTTAACATCTTTTAGCAGTCCCATCTGTAGAACTTGGTACACTCAAATTGCAGTCCTAACCTTTCTCTCTAGAGCCTCTCCCAGCTCTTCCATCAGATAACTCCAGAAAGACTCTTTATCAGCACTTCACATCTCACTCTTGGGCCCAGCAGGGTGGCACAAACCTCTACTGCTAGCAAGGCTGAAGCAGGAGGATTGCAAGTTTGAGGTCAGCCTGGGTAATTTAGCGAAACCTCATTATCAAAATGAAATAAAAAGGCTGGCAAGGTAGCTCAGTGGTACAGGGCTTGCCTAATATCCCCCAGCCCCAAATTCAATCCCCAGAATACTCCAAAAAAACAGAACAAAAAAATGCCACTGGAGTATTGGGTGAACAGAAGGCACAGAAGACAAGAGAAGCATTATATTCACAGTCTTGGTTTCAAGCCAACAATAATCAATGGGACAACATAAAATGCTCTGTCAGATGGGTAAGTAGGTCTGATAAAGAGCACAGGTTGGGAAACTAGGAAGGCTTCCACTGAAGTGAAGGGTGAAGGGTGTCATATAGTGAAAGGCCACAGCAGGACAAGTGACACTGCACTATTTGAGGCTTCGGACAGTGAAAGTCTGTGTGCCCCATAACCCCAGGCCTGTATTTTCAGTCCTCTCCATTACCAGCCGAAGAGTAAGAACTTAGGAAAATGGCAGCTGGGCTACAAAGAAGTAGGGGCAGTGAGTTGAGGCAATCCCAACCTCGTGCCAAACGTTCTCCGGTGACCGGTCCAGTCTGTGCTTCTGGGAGAGGGGGCTGCACTCCCAGCCCCTCCAGAACAAGTGTCGCAGACACGTGCATTTACATTATTAATTCATTCCACTTTGGAGACCACCCTCTGTAATCCATCAGACGCAGCTACGTCAGGAAACACGGATCAGGCTCCACTGTGACACTGAATTCCAAAGTAACAGAGTCCACAGCTGCAGCCCCTGCCTGCCCAGCAGGAAGAGGCGTGGCTGGACCTCTCTTGCAGATCAGCAGGCCCAGTACAGCCCGGGTGAGGCTCTTCCCCAGCTGCCCCGGGGCCGGGTGCCAGCATCCCCAGCTGGGCTACCTCTGTTGGGCCAGAACTAGTTTTCTGAACCAGGAGCTCACAGCACCATCCACTCTCATGACTAAAGCTATGCCCAGAAGAAGTCCCACACTGCTCACGATGAAGCCCATGGCCTCAAAAATGAACCTGCAAATAAAGGAAAAGCACCTTAGGGGTCAGAGAGCAAGTCTAGTGCCTTTTTCCTATGAAAGCAAAACTGTGTCCACCCTGGAGTTCATACTTTGCCCCAAGCCTCTCCCTTCCACCCCCATCCCCCCATTCTCGAGGAAATCCACTCACTTGGGGGCAAACACCTTCCAGACCATGAGATGCCTGCGGAGGATGGAAGCGGCCAAGGCACAAGCCAGGATCTAAAGGGGAAAGGAGAGGGCTCAATTATTTGGGAAGGGGAAGAAGATGCAGGGCAAAGGTAGTGGGGCTACAGGCCTCTGAGAAAAATGAAAGGAAGGGGTGGCGTGGTGGGCGCACACCTGCAACCCTAAGACTCAGGAGGCCGAGGCAGGAGGATCACAGGGGTTTCAAGACCAACCTAGACTATATAAGCAAGTTCAAAGTCAGCCTGCACTACATAGCAAGATCTGTCTCCAAAAACATTTTAAAAAGCAGAATGCAATATATCACTAGAAAAAACCCGGTGATTAGAGTTGGGAAGTCCTTTTTTTTTTTTTTCTGAGTTCAGGCTGACTTTGAACTCACTATGTTGCCCAGGCCTCAAACTCTGGAGTCCTCCTGCCTCAGCTCCTGAGCTGTGGGCTTACAAGCATGCATCACCATGACCAGCTAAGACCAATTCTTGTCTTGGCTCAGCCACTGACTCAGTGACCTTGGGAAAGTTATTATTCATCTGTGATGCTAACTCTCATGCTATTCCCCATGAGAAAAGGAAGAACTCAGCATCGCATTTTCTGCCTCTGGAGGAAAGGTGGAGGCTCTGGGACCATAGCTTTGGAAAGAATCCTGGCCATTACCTCAGCCTTTCCAGTATATCTTTAATGGAGACATCCCCACATGCAACTTGCAGAGCCCATGTTGTAGTAAGGAAACAATCCAGGACTAGGATAAGGAAACCCATACTCAAGTCTCAAAATTGTCCTTTAAGGCCACTGAGCTTGGGAACCAATGTTCATTTACCTCTACCTCAGTCAAAATTCCCAATCAGGGTTTGTTTTTGTGATTGGATCTTTTTGATATTGCAGGCTAGCCTCAAATTCAGGATCCTCTTGCCTCAGCTTCCCAAGAACCATTACATCTGTGCCTCATTGCGCCCAGCTCTCCTAGGCTGAAAGGTGAATAATCCCAGTATTCAAGAGGCTGAGGCAGGAGGACTGCCAAGTGTTTGAGGCCAGTGTGAACTACATAGAGAGCTCATCTCAAAAAAAAAAAAAAAAAAAAAAGACGATGACGACAAAGAAAGGAGTCTGTAGATGCTGTACTCAGGAGGCTGAGGCAGACCGACTGCTGCAAGTTTGAAGCTAGCCTGCGCTATACAGCAAGTTCAAAGCCAATTTGAATTACAAAGCAAAACTCTGTCTCAAAGAAAAAAAAATAAAGCACATACATGAGAAAAGGTCACTAGCTCTCAAATCTTTACCCAACACCTACCTGGACTCCAAGGACAAAGAGGTACTTGAGGCCCAGCTGCAGGAGCGCTGCATTGAAGTGGTGAGGGGCGTCCCGGAGCCGCATCTCCATCAGGGGCTCCACCTCCTCCTCCTCAGGCCTGCCCCTGGCCTCGGACTCACCCCCTGGAGGCTGCCGCCTCTTCCTCGGCCTTTGGCTCTCACACAGGAAAGGCCAAAGCAGGAGCAGCGGGCAACCTACTGCCTCGGGAGAAGGCAAGGCTGGCATCAAGGCAGGACCAGGCTGCCCGACTTCCTGACCCACCCAGTCAGCTCAGCTCTAATTCAGTTAAACCAAGCACCTAACAAAACCACACCTTCCCACCCAAACCCAAGGTTTTCCTTTCTTCTCATAAAACTAGAGTAAACAATTAAAACAAGAGTAGGGCCGGGTATTTAGCTCGGCAGCGTAAGCGCCTGCCTGGCAAGTAAGTGCATGGTCATGAGTTCAATCCCCGGTACCAAAAAAATAAAAAGGTAATAAAACAAGAGAGGAAGAAGCAACGAGGTACCTGCAAAGAGAAGGTGGGAGGCAAATGTGTTGGCTCCCACTAAGAAAGCAGGGAGCCAAGTAGAGGAGCCGTGACCTTCTGGAAATCCCACAAAGGCTGCATGCCAATGGATGGCTGGAAAGACAGGCTGGTGGCCTGTGGAGTAGAAGGTCTGGGTGGCCATGAGGGCCCAAGCTGAGACAGCCTGCCAAGGGACAGCGAAAGGACCTGGAGGAAGATACGCCTCTTTACAATTACATCTCATTCCCTAATCTATAGGCTACTGCCCTGCAATGATATATTCTCACTACTTCAGTGCTAACTGTCACATATTCACGTGCCCACAGCTCCGGCCTCCCACAGACAACACTCGTGTTACTCTAACCACCTCTGTGGCATATAAATAGATATATGCACCACAATATAATTTGTCACTTCCGTTACTGAAAGAGCAGGAAATGTGCTCCTGAGCAGCATTGACCTAAGAAATCACTGAAGCCCTAAAGGACTCTTTTTCCTTCTCCATGAACTGTAAGAGCCAACGGAAGGGATTCGCATGGCTATGACAGATAGGACGATGCCAGGAAGACCTTCCCAAACGTTCGAGGCCCAAGACCCTGTGTCAACATGAGAAAAACAAGAGGCACCACCTCCTTGAACACAAAAAGGGCTGGACTCACAGTGCGACTGTCCCTAGGTCAACTGGCGCGGAGCCATGTATTTACCAGGGGTGGCGATGGGCATCCCTGCAGCAAGCAGGTGTAGGAGAAGGAAGCTCTGCAGAAAGAGAAGTAGGAACGCAAGGCTGACACGCTCTGCATGCAGCAGCAGAAGTGGGAAGGCCAGAAGGGTGAGGACTGTGACCACGGCAGCCGAGTACACGCTTCCCAGCTGATAGGCAGCCACAGTCAAGGGACCCTGAGACCTGGTCCTCTCTAGCCGTCCCCGGAACTCCTCTTGCATGTGTCGGTAGATTTGAGGGACCACATAATCCAGGTCGGCCTGAGAAGTGGGGGGGCCTGAGAAGGGAGTGAGGACAGTCCTGGTCCTTGGGGAACCTGCGCCAGCCTTCACCAGCACGGTCACAGGCTTCCACAGCAGCAGCAGGAGGCCTGCAGCAGCCAGCCCCACCACAGCCCGAGGAAGCACAACTGACGCCCCAGCAACCAGGGCCCGGAGACGCGGGGGTGCTTCATCTGCCCCTGACACCAGCGCCCAGTAGGCAGCAGTGCCTAATGCCATCAGAGGCAGCCCCCAGCGCACAAAGAGCACAGGAGGCTCAGGGCTCTTGAGATTGCCATAGTGGTGAAGCCACAGGCGCACAGCAACTAACAGGGCCACCAGGGCCCCCACACAAGCTCCATACCACAAGTTCTTGGCTGGACCACCCACCACGGATGCCAGAGGACTCAGCCAGGAAGAGGAGTGGCAAGCAGGTGTCTCTTCAGGGCAGCGATGAAAAAGGCCAGCCAGCCTTGTACACAAAAGCAGCCCAACGCCAAGCCTCAGGGCATGTGCGCCACTGTGCCGTGGGAGGCCTGTGGGGGTAGAGGAGCCAAGGTGCGGTACTGTGAGCAGCTTAGGTGCCAGAGGCTGGCCCTCCCAGTGTAGCTGCACAACGAGGAGCAAGACAAATGAGCCTAAAAGGAAGGGGGTGGCCCTAGCCTCAGCTACCACAAAACTGTCAGAGAAGAAGGTAGCCAAGCGAATGATCAAGATTAACAGGACGGGCCTGGGCATGGGAAGCAGGGTTCCCAGGGGCTTCTTAGACCTCCAGCTCCCCCAGGCTCTCCACAGAAAAGGCAGGAGTGAACCTACTGCAGCCACAGCCCCGAGAACCACCAGCTCCAGCTTCAGCCTGGTCGTCGTCAATAATCCAGCGTACAGACTGGCACCCACAAGGGCCCAGGCCACAGGTGTCAGCAGTAGAGAGTGGAAAGGGAAGGCTGGGGAAGTTGCCCACTGGGATGCAAGCAGGCAGAGAAAGCAGGTAGCAGCCAAGAGAGCAGCACCCCCTGCCATGCGGACCAGAGAGAAACGGGCCCAAGACTCGATGCATATGGCTCGAGCTCCCCGCAGGAACTGCTGCAGCTCAGAAATCACAGTCTGCAGGGCTGCCTCAGCCCCAGCGGGGCTCTGCAGAAGCCGCTGGTAGTCAGCAGAGGCCTTGGAGAAGAGCTTCTGCAGCCGACGAAGCTCCTTCACTTGGAGGTCCTGGGTAGCAGCTGAGTAGGCGTGAAGAAATCGGGACACCTGACAGGAAAGGTCAGATGCCAAGAGGAACAGGTCAGAGATACAAATCAGTGCAGAGGCCAGGGTCGGTACTATGAAAGGGGAGCCCGGGAATCAGAGACCCAAATTATCCAGGTCAGGAGACGGCAGGAATAATGAAGGGGCACACGGCTATGGGAGTTAGGATGAAGACTGGTCACAGGACAATAAAGTGGTCATTATGCTGCTTTCATATTCATCTAGTGTTTTTTTTTTTAATTTTTTTTAAATTTTATTTTTTGAGACAAAGTCTTGCTGTATAGTGTAGACTGGCCTTGAACTCCAGGCAGTCCCTACCTCAACCTCACGAGGGCTGGGATTACACACATGTGCCACCATACCCAGCTGCTCCATCCCAGCTTTATCACTTGCAGGTTCAGCCCTCTACCCACCTGTTGGGCGTTGAGATGGAGAGCTGAGGCTTGGGCTAGCGCAGAGGAGTCAGGCCTGGAGTCCTCGCCCCCTGAGAATACTTCAGCCATCACCTCCCCAATGTTCCCAAATGGGATGGGGAGGCCCAGCAGCAGGGCCACCGTGGGCACAAGGCTGACTTGAGGAATCACCTCTGGTTCCTAGAGGGAAAGGACAGGGGTCACTGGGTTCATCACAAAGCTGGTTATTGTTTGAGATGGCAGACTTAGGGACCTATGTAGGAAATGAGGGATATCCAGGATCAGGGATTTAGGAGCCTAAAATAGAGGGATCCATAAACACAAAGTGATGATGATGTGGGCTGAATAGTGGGAGACAAGATGAGGCACAACCTAGTCCTCACCTCTGGAGGAGTGCCAGGGAAGAGGGCTGTAGGGCTGTATAGAAAGAGTGCGGCTGAGACCTCCAGCTCACTGTCCCCTCCGTGGTCCCCATTCATGGTCATCCCATGGTCTCCAGCCACCACCAGCAATGTGTCATTTTCCAGACGCTCCACGAGTCCCCTGGAGGCCAAGAAATACATTACGGTAGGAAAGGATAAAGATTCTTCTCTGGAGGGCTGGGGATTTAGCCCAGTGGTGTAAGCGCCTGCCTGGCAAGCGTGAGGTTGTAAGTTTGATCCCCGGTACCAAAAAAAAAAAAAAAAAGATTCTTCTCTGGGACCTATTTACCCTTACCACCAGCTATGACTTCTACTGGCAGAGCCTGGACCTGGCAGAGACACTTTGGCCATAACCCTGTTGCCCAAAGCCAGAGTTACTCAAGACAGATGAGCCCCCTAGCTCCAGAAAAAGCTTGAGAAAGACAAAACTCAACCAAGAAAGAGGCTTCAAATAAGGACTTTTTCTTTGTGTCCTGAGTCTTGGACACAAACCCACTCCCCCAGGCAATACCCCACACTCACTGGATCACCTGGTCCATCTGGCTAAGTTTCTTGGCCATTTCAGGGTGGTGCGGGCCATGCTTGTGGCCACAGTGATCCACACCCAGGAAGTGAGCAATCAGCACGTCCCATTCACCACTGTCCACTGTGAAGGGGAGAACACTGAGCATGGGGGACTAAGGCCTGCTCCTCAACCCCAGCTAGGTTGGACATTCTTCTAGTCCAGGGACATAAGCCCAAGCTGTTGCACCCATGAAAAGCTTAGACTCTGTAGACCAAAGCAGCTCTCCCCAGTTCCCAGTCTCAGTCGGGGAGTGAAGTGCTCTGGCCCCATGCTCACTGGTGGGATACAGATGTTCCAAGATGCCATTGTCCACTGTGTGTAGGTCTTTGACATTGAAGGACGAGAAGAAGAAAGCCTTGGAAAAAGCACCAGGGAAAAGGTCTTTCCAGGTGTCATCTCCCATGAAGACTATACGCCTTCCTAGAGGGATATGAGAGGCAGTCAGTGTCCGAGAAGGAGTCCAGGCAGGGGAGAACATGAGAGAGGACTCAGATATCCACCAGAATCCCAACTATGCACAGCTGTTCCATCATGCTACTCGCTAGCCTTCCAGGCTGAAGATTTTCCACCATGAAGCTTTCCCTGACAACTACACTTCACACAGACCTCTCATTTCTTTCTGTTCTACAAAATCATCAGATAGTTCTCATCACTGGGTATCTCTGCTGACCTGTTTTTACGGGGTATATTCTGCTTTCCTCAAGTCAGTCAATCCTCTTCTCCATACTTGTGAACCAAGATCCTTATCTTTTCATTTCTCCCCTGTTCCTTTACTCAGTTCTCCAAGGATAAAACCCAACATTTCATGCAGATTAAAAACTTCACCTAACAAATCCCGGTGTCCCCAAACTGAGCTCCTAACATACAAGGTTCGGGTCTCTTTCCTTCTCAGTCCCACAACACTGTAGCCAAGCATGCAGCTAGGCACTCAAGAGTTCTAGCTCCTTACTTTCTAGGAAGAAATCTGCTCAGGTACTCTTCAGGTCCACAGGGGCCCATACTGACCTGCACTGTTGAGCTGCTTAATGAGGTTGTCTTCCAGGATGGCGTGACTGGCAAAGTTACTGCCAGCATCAATAAAGGTAGGCAGTGAGCCAGTAGTAAGGGCCTTGAGGCGCTGCATGGTGGTGGTGGGGGGATCAACTTGAGATCGATAGAGCCGCGTGTGGTGGGGCCGAGTCTCCAGAAGCTTCTGCAAGGAGCCTAGTTTGCCCAGAAAAGGCAGGGAGACAGGAGGTTCCCCAGGCGTGCGTGAGCGCTGGGGCTGGGCAAAGTCAAATCGCAGAGCATCTATCAATACCAACACAACTCTGGAGAACCGAGAGGGCATCCAGCAGGCCCCAGGCTTCCCTTGGCTCCCCCATGGTAGGAACCCAGGGCCTGGGGGTTCTTGGCAGCTGCTGTAGTTGGTGAGTTCCAAACGGGTGAGAAGGAAACCGCTGGTGAAGAGGGTGATGCCAGCATAGAAGAGGAAACAGACCCAGGCCAGGAAGAGCAATACAGAGACCTTGCGCATCCTGGTGAGGCAGGAGAAGGGATTTATCACTGTGGGCCAAAGAACCAGTGCATATTCTGGTTGCTCAACAACACACCTAGAGCACTTCCTTTTAGAAGCTGTTCTTGAACACAAAGAGCCCAATAGCCAACTCATTCCTTTTCACTAGTTATGTCAACGTTTCTGAAGGTTCCCAAGACTATGGGCACCGAGCTGGAACTGCTGCTAAAAAATGCAGTTTCCATTGAATACACGTAACAACACTTTGCAATGAATGTAATCATCGAGGTACATGTATTAATATATTAATAAATATAACTTGTATTAATATGTATTAATAACTTTAAAAAATTTAATGTGGCACTCATCCCTGCAAGCAAAATTGAGCATCTCCTATGCAAAACTGAATAACACAATTCATGTGCTTGTGGAAAAAAAAAAATGCTATTACCACCCAACACTCAGGTGGCTGAGAGACAGGAGGGGCGCTACAAGTTCGAGGCCAGCCTGGGCAACATGGTGAATTGAAGGCCAGCCTGAACTACATAGTGAGACTCTGTCTTAAACAAGGAAACAAAGTTATTTGCAGAGTTCACCCTCCATCTACTGAATCGGTATCTTTGGGTGGGGCTCTGGAATCTGATTATGTACAACTGATTGATCCTAACGCTGAAAAAGCACAGCCTTTGGAGAACTTATTCCGAGCGGTAGGCTGCTCTTTGACACCGTTTCAACCCCTCGCCCCTGACCTGTGATAACACACCTGGGGTTGCAAGAGCTCACAGCCGCAGGGAAATCTGAACCCAGTTCCCGACGCGGAGGGACAGGGACGAGGCGGGAGGAAGCCACGCTGCGCTCCCCGAGGCCAGGACGGCGAAAGACCCGAGGTACAACGCCCTCACCAAGCCAGGCCGATCCCCCCTGTCCTTATCTAACGCCGTTAGGCCTTGCAGGCTCCCGAGCAGCCCTGCCTTCTTCACTGGCTACCCGGTCTCCGCCCGGGCACTTTGGCTCCGGCACGCCGCGGCCTCAGGACCGGGAGGGCTTCTCTTACTTGGAGGATGGGGCAGCGAAGGCTCTGGGGAGACGCTGGCTCACCTGGGTCAGCGCCCGGAAGTGCGGCGCGCCCCAGCGGCCCGCGACCGCGGAAATACTCGCGCCGGGTAGAGCGTCTCGTCGGCAGCTCCAGCGCCACCTGCCGGCGTCTGGGCGGAAGTCCCTCAAGGAATGTAGAGCAGGCAAATTTTATGCCTACTGTAATTGACTTGGACTAAACTAAATGGATTCAGCAAGCTACTATCCACTCGGTTAGGACTAGGAGCATGCCCTCTGGAGTCAAACTTGGTAGTCTAGCTGTACCACTTCCTGTGCATACTGGGCATTATTATTTATAAAATATGGGTAAATAATACTTATTTTCAACTTTTTTGCTTAGCTGACTCCAACTGATAGATTTCATTATTCCTATCTCCAAAGCCTTGTACTGAATCTTTCAATAAATTTTTAAAAAGCAAGGAATCCAGTTTTTAAAAGAGCAAAGGATCTCACTAGACGTACTTCTAAGATAGTAATCATATGGAAAGATGTTCAACATAATTTGCAATCAAGAAAAATACTAGAGATACCCCTTCAAACTCAGCTAAAGTGGCTGTTAAAAAAAACTAAGGCTGGAGATGTAACTTAGTGAACGATACCTTGAATAGCATATGCAATGCCCTGGGTAGGATCCTGAGCAAAAACAAAACAATAAAAAACCCACTAACAACAAGCACTAGCAAGCACATTGAAACTGACCCTTCACACACCAGTGCCGGCGCTCAAACACGGTGCAGCGGCTTTGGAAAACAGGACACTAGTTACTCGAAGGATTACAGGGCCAAGATGTGGTGGTACACACTTGCAATCTCTGTTGCCTGGGAGGTGAGGAAGCAGAGCCGCAAGTTTGAGGCCAGCCTGGACAACTCGGTGACAGCCTAGCTCACAAGAGGCTGAACTATAGCCATGCATTCCCGGGTTCAACCCCCGGTACCAAAAAAAAGTTAAAGTTATCATGTGACTTAACAACTTCACTACTAGGTATCTAAGAGAAATGAAAACGTATATCTAAACAAAAACTTATACATGAATGTTGATAGTAGCAATTATGTATAATCATCAAAAGGCAGAAACTCAAACGTCTGTAATGACATTTCAAATGTCTGTAAATGTCTAATGAATGGATAAACAAAGTATGGTGTACCCACACAACGATTATTGGGAGTGAAAGGAAGAATGTTCTACAGCCATGGTGACTGCAAAACTGTGTGAATATATGTGAATATACTAAAAACTATTGGGGTCAGGGATATAGCTCAGCAGCTGCCTGGCAAGCGTGAGGTCGTGAGTTTGATTCTTGGTACCAAAAAAACAAAAACAAAAAACCCAAAAAACAATAAACCCACCAAAAAACACCCAAAACAATAAAAAAAAACCCCAAAAAACAAAAAAACAGGCATGGTGGCACATATCTGTAATCCCAGCTCTTGAGAGGCTGAGGCAGGAGGATTGCTATGAGTTCAATGCCAGGGCTACAAAGTGAGTACAAGGCCAGCCTGAACTGCAAGGTGAGACCTTGTCTCAAAAAACAAAAAGCCTCAAAAAATCTACTGAACTTAAAGTTTACATTTTAAATGGGTATACTTATAGCATGTGAATTGTATCTCAGTCAACATTAAAAAATAAGGAAAACCACTCCTTTAGTTACCTAAGGAAAAGCTCACAGCTGCTGGTCTACCCTCTAGGGCCCCTTTTTCCTACTTTATGTAGATGTCACTTTTTAGCTTAACTCTGTTCTGTCCACGGCAGCTCCATTTTTTTATTTTTTTGGTTGAAACAGGGTCTCATTATGTAGTTCAGGTTGGCCTTGAACTCTCAGCAGTTATCAGGCAGGGATGGTCTCTCAGGGCCTTTCCATTTGCAGTCTCCTCTGTCAGCTTAATTCCCAGAACCCAAGTGGTCTTTCCCTCTTCCCCTTCATATCTAAGCTCAAATGTATATCAGTATATCGCCCTGGATCCCTCTACTTATTATTAAAGCCCCTCTGAGTACTTATTACTTTCTATCACTGCTTGTCTTCCCTGCCTGACCTTGTACTTTGTAAAAACAGTGACCACTGGCTCTCAGTTGTTTCTGTGACTGCAGTGCCTAGTACTGAGCTTAGCTCATAGCGGATACCATTGGGGGTTTTTGTTTTGTTTTTTGAGACAGTGGCTCACTATGTACGGCACACGGGCCTTGAACTCATAGCAATCTTCCTGCCTCAGCCTACAAGTGCTGGGATTACAACTACACAACACCATGCTCAACATTAATAAATGTTTCTGAATGAGAAGGGCCCTCAGCCTTTGAAGATTCTTTTTTTTTTTTTTTTTGGTACTGGGGATCAAACTCATGACCTTGTGCTTGTCAGGCAGGTGCTTAAGCCACTGAGCTAAAGCTCCAGCCCCTGAAGATTCTTTTTTTCTTTTAAAAGGGAGTAAAATTAAACACAACAAAACAGAACAGAAATGGGACATAAGAAAGCATAAATTTCAAAGCTAGACAACCAGAGATCTTCACTGTCATATTGTCTCTTGTTTTCTTCCAAATGGTTGTCCTTATCTTTGCATATGGAGAGCTCATACTAAATAACATAGCCAATCTTTTCACAAGATGTGTAGTTCACTGCCTCCCACTTGCCAGGCAGGGGGGAGGGGGAGGGAGGACACAGGATGGGGGTCAGGACGACATGAAATGTCTGATTCTCAGCTCACACGCTGGCAGGATCACAGCTGCCCCCCAGAGGGGAGGAGCTCCTTGTTCTCCTGGCACCCCGAGTCAACCGCACGGTGCAGGTCCTGAGGCGCCAGGGTCTCCCCACTGCAGGCCCCCTAAAGTCCGCCACACTCACCTGCTGTTTCTTTCTGATGAATTGACCATTCCATTTCCAAAGTTCTGAAATGGCCAACAGACCACAGAAAGAATTCTCTTTAGGCTCCTTTTTGAACCAGCAGCTACAGTGATCTGCTGGCCTTGCTTCAGGGCCACCCTGTGCCCACTTTAGCAGCAGGGTTGGCAGGAGCCCTCCTGAAGATTCTTTATGTACTCAGAAACATTACCTGGCCAGGGCAGTTCTCTTACCTATGTAAACCCCGCCAAACACTGCCTCCCGCCAGTCCTACCCTTGGCAGGAGGGGAACTAAGCTTGCCAGCTGGCAGTTGAGTAAAGGAATACTTTCATCCTTCCATGCCATTCCAATTTCTCTAGACAGAAAAGATTTTACTTTACATGAAGTTCATTCTTGCTCATGTAGGCACCAGCTCCCAAGACCCAAAAGGACTGGAGTAGAAGTAGACATCCAAGAAAAACACCAGTGACTTCCCAAACTTCATTCCCCAATCAAAGAGCACAATGTCTGGTTTGCCACTGGTGAGTTTATTACATGATTAATAAGTTCAAATAAAAAAATAAAAACCAAAATCTTAGTAGGCAAGAGCCAGAATCTGGGTGCACTGCTTCCCTGACCCCAGACTCCCTGGCCAAGCCCTGCTCCCTAACTCAGCTTGACTCGATCAATTTCCTCATCAAGGTTTGCATCTGTGCTCTTGACATCTCTGCTGCTCCCGCCGGAGACCGAGTTCTGTGCCCGTGGCACCTGGGCTTTGGTGAGGGCCCCATACACACCCATGGCCTGAGGAGAGGGATAGAGAGACCCATGAGAACACTGGGAGAAGGCACAGCCCAACCTACTGAAGGCTAAAAGGACTAGTGTGTGGCTGGGGCTAGAGAGCTTGGTTTTTCTCTCTCCCTTAAGCCTCAGTCTTAAAAGTACTCCACATATCTTACAAACCGTCAGAGCATGCTGACCCTCAGAACACTGACACAGGTATCTATAGAATGAAGGTAGCGCAAGAGCTTCCAATCAGCCAGGGTATGGAACTGTCTTCTCAGAGACTCCTCCTCTATAAGGAATAAGGGGAGGTGGAGGCCAAAGCATCTGAAGATTTCTATGGCATGGTAGTGGTCACGGGGGTGGTAAGGTCTCAGCCCCTGGCACTGATGCTCTGTGCTGGGTCCTCAGAGAGCTCTAACCTGAGCCACCATAGAGGTAACATCACCAGGATTGGAAGGCAATAGGACAGTGTTGGAGTCCTTGGCCAGTTTGGAGAATGCGCTGACGTATTGCTCAGCCACAGTCAGGGAAGCTGCTGCATCTCCGTTCTGTGGCCACAAAGAGATAAAATCAGAGATCAAAGACTTGGAAAAGAAGTGGGGTGGAAAAAGGAATTCAGATTCCTAGAAAGAAAGTATGCAGGTAATAATGCAAGTACATGTAATCTGCCTCAATGGAGCCCACAGCATTGGGAACATCCCCCACGGCTGGATGAGAAAAACCCCTTCAACTGTCAATTCCTGTGTCCTGCTCCCACCCAGGAGGCTCTCACATGTTGTGTCAAAGCTGCAGCCATGATGCGAATAGCTTCAGCCTTGGCCTTTGCCTTGGCCAGAACTGCACTGGCCTCTCCTGGAAGAAAAGCAGCAGAGTTCAACTCATTAGGGCAGAGTACCTCAAGCTCCAGTTCCTGCACCAGCCTTCAGAGGTCATGGCCTGACGCCCGTCAAGCCTCTATCTTCTGCTCACCTGCTGCCTGATTTATTTGTTCAGCCTTTTCTGCTTCAGAAGCCAGAATCTGGGCCTGCTTCTTTCCCTCTGCCACATTGATAGCTGACTCTCGAGTTCCTTCAGACTCTAGAACTGTGGCACGTTTCCTCCGCTCTGCCTCCACCTGGAAGCCCCCAGACAAGCCCCACTAACAGGAAGCCCGGGGATTTTCACATAGAACTATAATGCTCATCACAAGAGGGAAGGGTGTTCAGGTTCCCCTGGGGCTGGAGTGTCCCGAGGACCTCTTTCCCACCTGCATCTGCATGGACTCTTTCACCCGGGGTGGTACATGGATATCCTTGATCTCATAACGGAGGCATCGGATGCCCCAGTAGTCCGCAGCCTGATTGATGGCATCCACAATGCTGGCATTTAGGGACTCCCGCTCCTAGAGAGAAGAGATATAAGCTCCACAGCATCACCCCACCTATTGGGGCTAAGTTGTCAAGTGTCTGGGGCCAATTTTGATCCCTAGCAAAAAATGGCAGTGCCAAGATATGTTCCTTCAAACTCTTAACTCTGGCCTGGATCTGCTTACCCGGAAGACTTTGTCCAGGGAGAGTTTGCCAAGCTCTGATCTCATGGTTGTCTGAGCTAGCTGAGTGACAGCATACTCAGGGTCCTCTACACCATAGCTTGCCTGAAAGGGCCATGGGTAGTGTAAGAAGCTTGGATACAGGATCTCAGTGAGGGGGGCAACTCAGAAACTGGACACAGCAAGGAGCAGATACCTTGTAAGGGTCCATGATGCGTAGGTAAAGGACTCCATCGATTTGCAGAGTTACATTATCTACAAAAACAGAAACAGGAGGGAAGAGGAAAGTCAGAGTTCCACGTCCCAACCAGCTCTTTCTCCTAAGCTCTGGATATACAATAACCACAACCTAATGGTCTGAGGGCACCCATGTCACCCTGTACCCCTCACCAAGAGTCACAGCCGACTGTTCAGGCACGTTGATGACAATTTCCTTGAGACTCTGCACATATCGGATCCGGTCTAACACAGGGATGAGGATGTTCAAGCCCTGGGGAGAGGAGTCATGGGTCCTCAGAAGGATGGGGATGACAGGGTTGGAATCTAAGCTAGGCCTGAGATAGGTAGAGAGTCGACATATGGAACATGCCCAGAAAAGCATAACCCCTGCCAAGAGATGTCCTCAGAAAGCTGGAGGGTCACTGGCAAGGAAACCCAGGAGCACAGGACTGCAAGATTAAGCCTCTGCGTGGAGGAGACCGTGAAGAGAATGGGGTTAACAGGGAAAGGCGGTAACACAGGCATGATGGTCAGCAGCTTGGGCCCTGCCAGGACTAATCGAGGGAGCTGGCAGTCAAAGGTGGAGACAGGGCCCAAGGAGGAGGTCTCAGTGCCACGTGTGACGGATTCAGTCATCTGGCTGACCCGAGATGGGCAAGAGAGGTTCTTACAGGCTCCAGGATGCGGTGGAACCGTCCCATTCGCTCCACCACCCAGGCCTCCTGCTGCGGCACAAACAGTACCACGGTGTTTCGGGGTAATCCGGAGGAGGCGCGGCGCGGAGCGCGGCCGGAAGCCTGCTCAAAGCCCTGGAAGAAAGACAAGGGTAGGCTGAGACCTCCGCCGGCCCAGCAGCCCGCCCCTCTCTTCCTCAGCATCTCCCTAAAACAGCGACCATCCAAAGTCCTCGGAGAATGACTCACGTGGGGGCCGTGACCTCTGACCCCGCTCCTTTCCCAGAGAGGGGATCCCGCTCCTTCCCAGCTGAGGACGCGGGCGACCTCTCTCCCGACCCTCTGGAGAAGGTTGCCTCACTCTCACCCTCAGCAGAAGGGCTCCAGTGCCCCGCGCCGCGCGCGCCAGCATTTCCCACAGCCTCGGCGACCTCCGAAACCAACGAGACGCGGAGCAGAGGGGCCGCTCTCGAAGCTCAGACCCGAGCCTTTTCTCTTGCCGGTCCTCTGCCCCGGAAGTATTTCCTCATCCCTTTGCCCGTTGACTATTCCTCCAATCAGCGTTAATTGGCAGAGTGTGCATCAAGTTATTCCCAGGGAAACGCAGACCTTCCAGCCATTGCCAGAAGCTGCAGCTTGTTCTGGTTCGCGATAATTGAGCTCAAGATTCTGGGTATTGTAGAGGAAATTAAGGCCGTTTTTCGCTTGTAGTTGACCCAGGAACACCTCCTACCGAGTTGGTTTTTTTTTTTTTTTACACCCTAAAGACTCAGTTTACTCTCCACGGCGTACAATCGCCGCACCTGTCACCGTAGGGACTAGTGGATTGGCGCTGATTTGGTGCCACGGTTGCCATAGTGATATTCTTCTCCAGTGCCTAGCCCTCCCACTGGGAACTGACCCCATTCCCGTTGTCATAGTAACAGCCTAACTTTGCCGGATGATTGGGCTAGGGGCCCCCTCCCTCTTTTTCCAAGACACCACAACTCTACACTTCCCAATTATTGTCTTGTCAGGCCTGGTCCACTTGCCCACTGAGTACAGCAAACGGCCTCAACAATGTCTGAAGCATGTCACCTTGCAAACATCCTTGCTGCTCTGGTAGTCTTTTGAGAAGCCTATAAGGTCAACCTTATTTTACATTATAGAGGCACGTAAAGTGCCCTAAAGTCATTAACAGAACCAGTATAATAACGCAGATCTAGTCAGGTGTGGTGGCATACACTTGTGATCACAGCGCTCAGAGGTCGACACAAGAGGATCAGAAGTTTGAGGCTAACCTGAGTAACTTAGCAAGACTGTCTAAAAATCAAAACCCAAAAGGGCTGCGGATGGAGCTCAGTGAGGCCTTAGTTTCAATCCCTCAGTACTGCAAAACAAAACAAATCCGGACCCTCTGAGTTCTATGAATGCACTTTCCCCTACACCTCTGGCACCCTTGTTATGGTAAATGAACAAGACCATGCCCAAGGATCTTTAGGACCTACCTGAACGCTTCATAGGCTCAGGCTTAATGCCTGCCCCCTTGAAGAAAGGGCAGAGTCCCAGCCCCTGTTACCTCTTCACATCCTCTCTCCAAAAGAAAGAGTAGAGCTTAGTTCAAGTTTCCAAACAAGAATTTATTCTTTTTTATTTTTTCTAAAAAAAAAAAAAAAGTACCAGGTACAATATTTTCCTGCTTTTTTTTTTTTTTCAAGTTTCAGCAAATGTTTGTTCCCCTCAGCCTAGCCCCAGGAGTCAAGGGCTGAGGCTTGGTAGAGTCTGAAGTGGGGAATGGGATAGTTGGGAACACATAACTGAGTTTGAGGCGTGCCCCTCGCCCCAGCTGAGGTAGGCAGGTCGGAGTCTGGCCAGGTGAAAGGAGGCACCCCAGTCCTTGGCCCTGACTCTGCCCCTGGACACCTTCCTCAGTCAGGACCCCAAAGCAAAGAAACAGAGGCAGGAGAAAGGGGGACAACTGAGTCTGGAGCCCTAGAAAAAGGGTGGCTAACCCCTGTGTGTGTCCATACATGCACACTTCCTCTCACACAACATGAGCTTGTGCTCATGCTCATAGGCACACGTGCACACGCGTACACATGTGCACGCACACACACACACACACAAGTTGGCTTTCAAAGATGAGTTAGAGGGTAGGGAGAGTGGAGGGACTAGGGAAGGACAGGGGAATCTGAGCCTTTGGCTAGTGACTCAGTCCCTCTGGAGTAACCCCGCTGCCCTTAGCTAAGTGATAGCAGTTTTCCCCCTACCCCAACCAGCATCAGCCTCTTCAACTCCTGAGGCTGGAGCAATATCTGAGAGTGGGAAAGGAGGAGGGGTGATGCCAATTATCAGGTTTGGGAGGTTACCAAGGCAATCTAATTTGAATAAATTATAAATTAAAAATAAATAAAATAATAAGTGGTCCCTGGCCCAGGACAGGGAGGCAACGCTGGCATGACTTGCCTGGGAACTTGGGACAATCTCAGGGTAGGTCTGGTTCTTCCCTACTACCTAAGCTGGCCTGGAAAACCCAAGGGAGAGGACAGGCACAAGGAGTACCCAGAGCAGGGCAGGGTATGAAAGGATCAGAAGCTTTGCACACCCAAATCATCAGTTTGGGCATGAGTGTGCCAAGGATTTTAACAAGCCTGACGAGTCTCTTGCCATCTCTCTGCATATTTACTCTGTCCAGGATGGAGCAAGATGGGAAAGCTGTTGGCCCACCTAGGTTCGGAGCACTGGCAATCAGGGCAAAGGTGAGTAACGTGGATTGTGGGGGGCCTCCGTCACAGCCTGCAGTTCATAGGGGAGACCTGTGTCCAGCTCCAGGCTCCGGCGGGAAAAAAGCAGGCGGATATCTCCATGCAGGCTTAAGCGGCCTGAGCGGGAACTCCGGAACCTGAGAGAAGACTGTGTCAAAGCCAGAATCTAGAACTAGAGGAGTGCAAAGAGATGCTAGGGAAGGGAACTTGGATTTGGGAAAGGATATCTGGGCCTTCCCAGTTATTGCTGAGCCCTGTCCTCACCTGAGGTGCAGCAAGTAGCAGAGGAGGCGGTGGGTGGGGCTAGCGTTTCCCTCCTCACCCACAGGCACCAAAAAGAGGCGATGGCGCAAGAAGGTCATGTGGGCGGCAGGCATGTCCGAGAAGTCAAAGGTCACAAGGAACATCTTCACCACAGTCTGGTTGGGGTTAAATAAGGTCTGGGGGCAGGACAGTCAAGGTTGGTAGAATGTAGGACCCGTTTTCTTCTCTCCCCACATCCATTTCCTCAGGGCAAACTCACCACTTGGATGGTGCCCACCTTGGGCACGCTGTAACCCTTCCTCCCCAGGGAGTTCAGGTCCACGACACCCTGGGAAGACCACAGAGCCAGCAGTCGGTGTGGGCACTAGAAGAGTCCTGAGCCCTGAATACTGCTATCTCTCCACAGTCTCTCACCTTAGACTTGCCCTTGCCCCACATGAGATTTTGCCCCACTTGACCCTGACTCACTCCTGGGTGAGGAACATCTAAGGAATACCTCTTGCCTCCAACCCCTCCTCTTCCTAACGAAATGACTGTGGGTTGGGAGTCAGGTCATACCAGGAAGGGGGCCGGGGCATTTTGCTCAGAAACATCAAAGAAGGTGACAGTGACAGGCAACGTGACATGCTGGGGGCAGTAGGACCCACTAGCTCCAATCTCTGCTGTGAAGCCCTCAATATGGCCAGATGGTGCAAAGCGTCCTCGAAGCAATGACTCCTGGTGTTAGGGTGGGAAAAACAAATATGAGAGAGATGCCAATTCTTTTCCTTATTCACTTGAGCCACATTCCACAATCCCACTCCTTCCAAGACCCCTCAATCACAAAGCCCAAAGGTAACTACCTCAAAGTTGCCCAGCAGGGTTCGGCTGATGGCGGGTGTGGGAACAGGGGAGGCACTGGCAGGGCTCAGCAGGCCTGGGCCCTTCCGGAAGCTTCGAAGGGAGCTCCTGGTTAGGAAGGAGACACACAGTAGGTTGCCTTGAGGTACTCTGGGATTCCTACTCACATCCTTGGGTTCCTTCCTTTGCCAGCATCTTGATCTCCTGCCCTCCTTTTGTACTGGGAAGAGAAACACAGACTTCTACCCTTCTCCCAAGGACAGGGTAGAGGAAGCAGCTGGTTACTTACAGCTTCAGGCGACGGGCACCTTTCAGCCTCCGTGCCATGGGACTGCAGTCTTTTGGGTCCTACGGAGGAAAAAGATTGAGAAAAGAGACTGGGGGAAGGCCAGGTGTAACCTGGGGCAGGAGCTCATAACAAGTTCTCAAAGGAACATTCCCACAGGCCTCCACCATCAACCCCATAAATATCCACTTAGGAGTAAATAAGTGCTTCTATTGACTTACCAAAACAGGCTCCTTGGGCCCAGGCAGCAGGTGGTTCCAGAAGGGTGTGGCTTTGGCATCAGAACTGTTGGCAGCAGGAGGGTGGCCCAGGGTTCCCCGGCGCCTCCGAGGGGCTGGACCCTCATCCTCAGAGCTGACATCTAGGGCTTCTCCAGCAGGAAGCAGCCTTCGCTTGGTGGGGCAGGGGCCTGGAGGTCCGGGGCCAGGGGGTGTGTGCTCGGGACTGTGCCCATTGGCAGTACCAGGGGACTCCCTGGGCCAGGGACTGCCCCCGTTGCCCACCCTAGCCACTGGGCTCTTACCCCCTATTTGTGCAAGACTGTGCAAATCAGTGTCAAGTGTGTGCAGCTGGCCTGAAGGGGCTGACCCTGGAGATTCCCCCAGGGACCCCTGTCCTCCTGGATCTGGGGAAGCCCAGTCTCTGGTGTGCAAAGTATTGCAGGAAGCATTTGATGGGGACCAGGGGGGACTTCGAGGCCCTAAAGTCCAAGGTAAGGTGGCACTACTTCCCTGTTCCACAACACAGAGGCCATGGTGAGAGAAATGCTGGCTAGCCACACCTAGTCCCAGCCCCAGTCCCTCTGGGCCCAACAGCCCCACAGCAGATGGTTCTTCAGGGGGTAGTCCCTCTCTGACCCCAAGACCAGGGCCTCTCTTGGCCTCCCGGGAACCCTCAGTGGGCGGGGCCGGCCGCTTCAGAGCCCTGTGAGATTCAGAGGCACCAGCTGGAGGAGAAAAGATGGATACCTGGTAGACCCCAGGGGATGCTGCCCCCCCTGCTGGGCTGTAGCCCATGAGCAGGCCACCCTGGAGGGCCCCCTGTCTGACTGGAGGCTGTGAAGGGCCAGCCTCTGGCTCTGAGGATGGAGACGGCTCCGCCTGCACGTGGCGCATGAAGCCCCACCTTGGGTCAGGGGGGGCCCCCCAACACGGCCTTTATGCTGGGCCTGGGCTGGGGGGCCTGGGGACATCTGTGCAAAAGAAAAGAAGAAAAAGTGGTCAGGTGAATCAATGACTTTTCTTCCTTCCTGATGAATTTCCGACTTTTCCCAAACCTGAAGAGGTTCAGGAGGGGTCCTAAGGGTGAAGGTATCTAAATCCCCAGATGGATTAACCACGTATAGAGACTCATCTCAGAACTCCTGAGCAGGTGATGCATTTAGCTCAGGTTTCTTACTGGACCCACTTCCCACTCCCTCTTCCAAGCACTTACCACGATAAAGAGATCTCAAGCCTAGCCGTAAGTCCCCTCTTCCTGACTGATGATTTGCTCCCTTATCTTGCTGTCTGGTCCATGCCCGCTGCACTGGCAAGGTGACTGCCACCATTCCGTGCAGCTCCTGGGCTCAGCTGGACCCTGAGGGAGAAAAAAACAAAAAACAAAAAAAAAACAGACATAAGCCAGGATCTGCAATTGTGAACTAAAAGAGTATATTCCAGGACACCCTCCTCCCATGGGATGAGCTCTTCAGGAACAGAAGGAGCCAGGGCTCAGGTTTTCTGAGAAGCCAGAGAAAGGCAGCTCTTTGCTCAATGTAATAAGGTTGAGAGACGTAAACTGAGGCAAGATGAACCACTTGCCAGGGCCACCATCTTGTGGAATCCTACCCTGAATAGGTGGGAGATGCCAAGATCCGTGAGACTGTGCCAGCTAGGAGGTAGGCAGGAAGCAATTCAGCTTCCCTACTCAAGGCCACCAAGTTGCACAACTCCCTCCCATATGACAAGTACTGCTCAGGAGTGTTAAAGGCACAGGTCTTACAGACAATCACACTCCATCACACACTTAGACACAAAACTCCAGTCAGCTCAAAGCCAGCCCTTCAGCCTTGAATTCCCAATTTCCCCCCAGCAATCTGTTTTTTTAATTAGAGACAACAAATCCAATCAAAACCAAGTGGCTAGGGGAGGAGAAGGCATTGCAAATAGACATAGAATCTACTCCTCCCTCTAGGCTCTGCAAGTCAGAGATAAGACAGCAGCAGGCAATCAACTGGAAACAACTGGGGTTATCTCTTTATGCCCTTCCCCCAAGGCTCCCACACCCCAAACCCCCAAATCCCAAACCACTTTGTTTCTGCCAGGGTACAAGGTGGTCTTCACAGACTAGTCTACTGTCAAGAGCCCATACCAGGATGACAGAACTGTCAAGCTGAAGGCCAACTGCCCCCAGTGTTAGCCTCCTCTTTCGGGCAGCAGCTTGTGCTGCTTGCCATCTACAATGCCCTTTCCCCTTTAAGAGTTCCCTTTGCGTTTCTATTCAAGCCCTATTCATCCTCTTTTGCTAGGCCAAATGCCACCTCCCCCAGAAAGTCTACTCTCAGTGTAGTTCTTCGGTAGATCACTTGCCTAGCATGCTCAAGGCCCTGGGCTTCATTCCCAGCATAGCCCTCCAAACAAACAAAGCACAAAGCAGACAGTTTGCTTTCTATTCTAGATCACAAACATTTCTCCCTCCTCTGAGACCTCATCTATGGCAATGTCACTACTTCCTATAACCCAATGGCAATTGTGTTCACCCTTTGAGTACTTTCTAGACCACAAAATTCCTGAGGAGAAGTCAGTGCCCCACTCCTCTGAACAATTCCAAGCACAGAGGAAAGCAAATAGCAGGGCTCAAAAAAATAGAATACCTGGAATCAGAGCAGCAGTCTTGAAAGTGCAGAGAAAAGTTCCCCGGATAAAAAAGCAGCAATTTTACAAGGAAAATTGGCAACAGAAATGGGGGTGGGAGGTAGGGAGAAAGGATACAGTTGCACTCAGGAACTGAAAAGCTTTGCTATACCAATTATTTTCATCATTGCATCCCACACACTCCCATTTCACCAAGATTCCTAAAAAAATTCTGGCCCTTTGTGGTCAGTGGGATAATTGGAAAAGGTAAAACACTAATTGCAGAGTTGTCTGAGCATATGACCTGCATTCATCTCTACCCTTCTTGTCCTTCCCCCAAGCCATACAGGTTCAGGAAGAGCCTTTTCCTTAATACCCAGACTTCCAGGTTATTCCAGTTTCCCTTCTGAGCCCCTGCCCTGAGGGAGCCAAGTGATGACATGATGCACTACTTGACCCCAGCATGCCTGGCATCTGCTCATTACCCTAGAGGCCTCTCGGTTCCCACCCTATCACCTAGATCCTCTAAGACTCACTCCCCTGCCACCAAGCCAGGCTGGCTCTAGATCATGGTTTCAAGCTGACTCATGGGGCAGGACTGAAGGGGGCAGGGCAGAGTAGGCTAAACCTCACCCTCTGTGCAGGGGACAGGCGGCAGCAAGCATGAAACAGCTGTGCCAGGCTGTGGCTGGCAAGAACTACAGCTCCCAACATGCCAAGGAGCAAGGTCAGCAAAAACAACAAGTCCCAGAATACCATGGGGTCTGTACCCTCAGACACCTGCTAGGCCAGGAAGGTGGGAGAAGTGGGTGTTGGTACAGGTAAAGCTTTTAGGCTTATTTTCCCCTTCCTTCCTTCAGTATTAAAGATACCTATTTCTGCCCAGACCTAGGAGGGTGACAGGAAAAATCCCTGTCCATGTGCTACCCACCCTTATCCTGTGCAGAGGGAGCGGCTGCTAGCGGCTCTGGCTCTGCATTTTGTTCCCATAAGCTAGAGTGGCTGATCCCACAGACGACTGCTGTGAGTAGGAAGGTCAACCTCTGCTCTTTCACCAACCTCTTGTCCCCTAGCTAGAGCCCCCAAGCTCAGCGGAGAAGGAGCAGACCTCAGCAACCTCTCCAAAGTAAGTCGGGCAGACTCACCTTGGCTCCTGGACTCCTTGTTCTGGACGATTCCCCAACCCTTGCTAAGCCTCCCAGGTCCTTTGACACTCTTTTCCTCCCCACAGCCTGGGACAGGCCCCATACCCTACAGTGGCTTCAGAGATTTGCTCTTTCCCACTAGCACACTCACCCCACTACCAAATCAGCTCTGCTGTGGTGGCCGCTGCTCCGGACCCTTCCGTCCCGTTCTGGTCCCTCCCCTCAGATCCCCGATCCTCCCTGCCACTGGCCCCCAACCCAGACAAAGGGTGGCTCAGACTGAGCCCTTCTCTGCTAGGCTCTTCTCCGATCAGCTCCGTGTGCAATACTAGCAGGCCCTGACGCCCGCAGCCCCCTAGCCGCTGCTGCGCCCCTCCCCGCGACAGTCCCTCCCTGGGGCCGCCCGGGCTCCGCGCCGCCGACTCCGCTGCCCCTCTGACTCACAGGCCATTTCCTACCAGCTGATGGGGCCGCCCGCCCCGCCCAGAGCCCCCCCACCCCCACCGCGGCAGCTACGGCCGCCACGCCCCCCTTAGACCACGCCTCTCGACCTGCAACCGTGCTCATTGGCCTAGAGGAGGCCAGCCTCCCTACGACCTCAAGTGTGAGCCACGCCCTCCCCAAGAAGTGCACGTCTATTGGCCCGCAAGGGGGCAGGCCTACCAAGGTCGCCACGCCCATCTCTTTAACCCCTACTCTGCCTCAATCCGAAGCAACTCTTGTGCCCGGCCATTTAACCCCTTCAAAGGTGTAGGCGTCACACTCCTCAACCCTCCCCCACACTCCTTGTTCTAAGACTGATTAATAGGAAGCCTCAGAGCTTTCATAGAGTCCAACAATCCCCCGAAAGTCGGTCTGCCCTTTTCATACCTGACCCTATCCTAAATGCTTGGACTCCTATTCATCTCTTTGCATATTCCAAGTCACAGTGTCAGAGCTCCAACAGAGGACTGTTGGAGTCAAAGGAGCTTCCTTCATGTTAGGCCAAAAGAAAAAGACCTAAATAGTACCCTATCTTCCTCCGTACTGAGAAATGGTGTTTTCCTTTTCTTTTAGCTAACTGGTACCCTTTTGCCTGTGTTACAGGGGCTCCTCGGGAACCCAGGCCTCTGTTCTTTGTGTCTCTTACTCCTATTCTGAGATCAGCCTGCCCCGCCCCTTTTGCCAACACTCTTAACTTATAGGCCCCTGTTAAAGCAGGCAATTGCCCTAGAAAGTGGGTAGGAGGGCTTCTGCATAGGGTGGGGGGAAATGAACCCAACTCTTGTGATGGAACTTATGCTCATGACTCGCAGCTCCCTTGAAACTTCTTACCCTCCTCTTGAGTCACTGAGGAAGACAAGTCGTCAGCAAGTCTGATGGTCAGGCTTCTTTTCCCTGGCATCTACAGAAGCAGGAGGCAAACTTCAGAGCCAAAAGAAGGTCCATTCTCATATAGTTTAGGAGCCACTTACTGCTCAAGGCCCTTATTTCAGAGTTCTCTATGTTGTGATCCCAAGGCCAACAGGTTGTCATTGGACAGAAAAAGAGTCTCCTCTCCCCTTATTTTCCTCTTTGTACTCTAGACTTGAGAGAAACAAGCAACAGTTCCTCTAGGCTTCCTCCTCCTCACCTCAGATGAGGGGAAAATCCTGAAAAAGAACTCAGTTCCCTTGGGCTGACTACCCTAAAGGAATTAAGAGAAAGGATTAAGAAAAATTTCAATATCCTGAATAAAATTCCGGTAACAACATAAGAGCCTGTTTGTCTTATGTAAAAGCTTAAGAAGAAGACAGGTAGACATAAAACACTGTAGGACGCTAGACATGGTGGCAAATGCCTGTAATCCTGGTACTTGGCGAGTCTGAGGCAGGCAGATTCCCAGTTCAAGCCAGCCTAGGATACACAGTAAAACCATCTCAGAAAAAAACAAACAGAAACAAACAAAAAAACCCACACTTTAGGAAAGTAATAACCCCTCAGCAATTTTGTTTTTACTGTTACCACCATGCGTCCAGGATTTAGTTATCCATAAATATCAATGGACAATAGTTCAGAAGGAAAGATCAAAAGATGTTCAAGGTGTCAGTGTATCACAAGAAAGCAGCACTGTGAAATCAAGAGGACTTATGGGATTGTTCTAAACTCTTACCTTGCTTTTTTATTTTGTGACCATTATCTCTAGTCGATTTCCCCCCTTTTCCTCACAGACACACAACTTTTTTTGTTTTTTAAGATGAGGTCTCACTATGTAGTTCAGGTTGTCCTTGAACTCACCTCGTACTCAGGGTAGCCTCCAGTTCACATCAGTCTTTTGGCCTCAGCCTCCCCAGTGCTGGGACTGACCACCATGCCCAGCACAAACATACTCACACTTTATGTCTTCCTTTAGTAGAAGTTTTAGGAGAATGACTACTTTGTTTTTGTCCAGACTCATATTGCCAGAGCCAGTGTCTCAGAGCCTGGCACATAATAGGCACTCAGTAAACTCTGATGAAGAAAAACAAGGCCCTGTAAAAGCAATGAGACCCTGATTCTAATTCCTGATGCTTCTCTATGAGACCTGGAGAATCACAGACTCTTTGACCATACATTTCCAAATTTGTAGACTGAGTGATAAACAGTGATCATTAAAGGCCTCTGCAACTCTGGCCTTATAACTCTAATGGTTGTTGCTCATTTGATGCGTTGCAGAAGATAGGTTCAAGCATATGAATGCCCCAATGCCTGAACCAAAGCAGAAACAGTGTATACTTCAGTTTCAGCACAGCAAACTGATGTCCTTTTGCTTCACCCCACCCACTCACACGAATGCCCCAGTCCCAAAGAAGCTAGAGTAAGTATGCCCTAGGCCCTCCCATTCTGACGGACTGTCTAGGAAGCAGTGTTGCCATAGAAATCAGCTCCTCCTCAAAAGACTTCAGCCTGCCCTCCTTTACCCCACCCTACCCCACGGCTTTGTCTGGCCTCAACAACCACCCCCTCCCCAGCCAGTCTCTTAGCTACTGGGCAGTTGTGTGAGGCTGGCTTGGGGCCCCTTTTCAACAACACTGTCACACTCTTTCAGTCATGGTGTGGAAGGCAGCCCTTTCCCACCCCGTTCCAGACAGCCGAGAGGGAAAAAAGAACTCTGGTACTACATCAGTTCCCCTCAGGAAACCAGAGGAGCCCTCAAAAGGACTAGATTCTAGTCTCAGTTCTATCTGTGAGCTTCCCAGCCAGGAGTACAGGGCTCCACTCCCTTTTCCTCCCCTAGAGAGGCTGGATCCTCACCTCACTTCCTAGGTTCAGCTTACAATAGTGGCCCATCTCACAAAATATGTATCAATACTCTTCACCACTTCCCTTACCCCAGAATTTCTGAGGGCCCTGGGATTTCTCACCCAGGACAGGGACAACAGTGGGGGTAAAATCAACTTCTGGCAAGTGGTAAAATGTAGGAGTCAGTTGGCAGAGACCTTGTTGGTAATGGTGGGGTGGGATCTGAGCCTTGCCTCTGGTTACTGGGGTCGCTGGTCATTGAGTACAAAGTCCCGGACAGAGTTTACATCCTAGATAGGCAAGGACCAGGCCAGGCCCCAGGGTGAGGAAGGAAGTGGGAAATGAACACACCCAGAGCATAAGGGCAGGGCAAAGTGGGGGAGGGGGACAGAGACCAAGGCAGGCTTCTGCGAGGAACAGGAACTAGGGTGGGGGGGTTGACAGGAACGTTGTGGGGAAGGGTCCTCAGGGACACCAGTTGGGAAAAAAAAAATCCCTGTCTCAGCCTCAGAGATCCAAGGTAGACTCAGGAGACAGTTGCAGTAAATCCTGGTGGATAGCAGAGCCCAGCTCCTTCTGAGGATCCAGCCTGAAGGTGGAGTTCAGAGCGTAGAAGCCAGGAGCACACTAGACTACCTCCTTCAACCCCACTAATTCCACCGCCCTCACTCTTAGAACACCGACACAGATGTATTCCAGGAGCCCCTGCAATGCCCACCTAGTACTTTCTCAAAGTCTCACGGTCTGCAACCTCTTCCTCTCACACAGTGGCCACAGGCCCATCCTCTCACAGTCCTCTGACCCAGTGTAGACTAGACCACCAGCCCTTCTACATCAAACAAATCCCCTTCCTTGCAAAGCATCTCCAAACCCCCTCTTCATCGCGTATCACCTCCGATTCTCCATATTTGACAACACACCTGCCCCTAACATCGTACCCTCACCTCCACGAAGTGCTTCAGACCGTCCCCCACAAGGGCCCCTGGGGAAGGCACTTTTTAGCCCACAGATTAAGCCCATAACTGCTCCCCCAACTGTGTCTCCCTTAGCAGCCTCGCGATTTTCTTCTCCCTAACAGGGCTCCCACTTCCTCCTATCTGCCCAAGCGCACCCTTCTCTGCGTACCTGCCCCCCACCTGTAGTTCCGTGGGTCGCGGCGCACTTGAGAAGGTAGTGGATAGGGGCACTTACTGAGCAGCCCTAGCTGCAGCCTAGGCCTGCAAACCTCGCCCCTAGGGCCGGGCCCCGCCCCCGCAACGCCTTGAACCACCCACTCCCTCGCCCCAGCTCCCACCTTCCCGAGCTGGTCTCTTTCCCGGTTGCTATAATCCCTCAGGCTCCGCCTCTAAACCCAGGCCCCGCCCTTCTGTTATTCTTTGCATTTCCCCAGGATCCTCCGCTTTCCCCAGGCCACGCCCCCTCTGGGCTCTCGGCTCTGCACCAGGACCCGCCCCTGGCCGTCCAGCCTGGCAGTGCCCCTCCTAGCGGACCCCTTCCACCGCCAACCCCCTCCTGCCTCAGGCTGTCCTCCCGCACCCCTTCTCTCTCGCCTCACCCCGGCGCTCACGCTCCAGACCAGATCTGCTGGCTCTGATTGGTGGCGGCGGCCTGGATGACGAAGGGGACAAAGTGATGGCTGCAGGTCGCCCGAGGTCCCACCCCAGCCACGTGCGGCTTCTATGATGACAGGTCTCGAAGGGCGGGGCTTTGATGGCCTGCTGCAAACCCGAACTGACCCGGATCCGGGCGGGGGTAGGGAGCCGGAGTCCCGGCTAAAACGCAAGCCTGATGGCTCCGGGGCTCTCTCGAGGCTTTCTTATTGGCGTGAGCTGCCTGCATAAACTTGCTTCTTCGTAGGGACGTCTGAGTTAGCACGTGCATTTGCCTTAATGGGGAAGGTATGCGGGATTTGCAAGGTAATGCAAGGAATTTTAGGAGTCTGTGAAAATAAAGGAATCTGGGCGGTGGTGTTTTAGGTTTCTGAAGCCTACACTGCGGGCAGGTCTGGGTTCAGGAATAGGCAGTGAATTGTATTTGTACCTGCTGAGGTGAGTTAGTCAAGACCTGTGACTTTTACAAGTGTAAGTATTGGTACGGAGTTAGGAGGGCCTGAAATTGCTGGAGAAAAGTAGTTTCTTTCCCTCGTACAGGTGTCGAGTCATCCATGTGACAATTAACATCTGTTCTGCAATTTTACTAGCTCTTGAGTCCTGGACAGCTTCTCTCAGGAAATACTGAAGGGAGGTCGCTGCTTCCAAAATACCGGTAGATGGCACCACAGGACACTTGCAGAATTTAGCGAGTTCGGATTTCTAGCCAGTCTGGATCTTGTTTTGAGAAGATGGGTGGATTGGGCCTGATCAAGTTCTAGAAATCTCAGATTTTTTTTTTTTTTTCTGGTTCTGTCACATTCTTTGTGTAGTTAAACTGATGTTCTTAAAGAAAGCAAAAGAGGAAGAAAGCAAGCAAGCAAGAAAGAAATAGGAAAAGAAAAAGGAAAGACAACAGAGAAGAAAAGAAAAAGAAAGGAAAGGAAAAGAGGCAAATCTGGGGTGGTGGCTCACACCCCTTAATTCCCGTACTCTGCGAGGCTGAGACTAGAAGATTGAAAGCCAGAGCTCAGTCTACACAATTTAGCGATTTAGCGAGAACCTGTCTCAAAAATAAAAAATAAGAGAGAAGGTTGAGGCGTAGTTAAGTATGACAGTCCTGGGTTTCATCTCCAGTAACACACACACACAAAATTTTTTTCTCTGCCTTTAAGGAATTTATTTTGCATAAATCGGACAAATATATGTGAGTACTGCATTGTTTCTCTGGTATGTACACTCTGGTAAAGTGTAAATAAGAACCAAAATGTATTTTGAAATAGTAGGAAAATGTTCAAATGGAGAGGGGAACAAGAGAGGGTGTAGGGAAAGAAAACAAGAGAAAGTTAAAAGAGAGAGAGAGAGAGAGAAAAACATGGAAACAAGTTTTGTAAATGGGGAAGGCAGGAAGGGGTGAAGGGAGGATGGGGAATGGAGGAAAAAAACCAACTTATATCACATACAGGTACAAATTCTCTATGATGAATGTGATCATTATGTATATCTAGAATGTACCAATAAAATCTAATGTAAAAAAATAAAATATTCATGATTTTAAAAGGGAATTTATTTTTCAGAAAATAATACAAATACCTAGATAGTACTAGAAAAACTTGGAAAAGTTTTGAATAGTGGAGAAAGCACAGCTTGAAATTAACTCGATCGGGCTGGGGATTTAGCTCAGTGGCTTAAGTACCTGCCTGGCAAGCGCAAGGTCGTGAGTTTGATCCCCAGTACCAAAAAAAAAAAAAAGAAAGAAAGAAATTAACTCGATTGATCTACAAACTTTGGGTATTTACTATGCAGATTTGGGTAAATTATTTGACTTTTGAAAAATTAAATTTAAAGCCAGGCAAGGTGGCACACTCCTGTAATCCCAGCACTTGGGAGGCTGAGGCAGGAGAATTGTTTGCAGGTTTGAGACCATCCTGGGCTACAAAGTGAGCCCAAGGCCAGCCTGAGCTGTGTAGCAAGACCCTGTCTCAAAAAGACAAATTAAGGGCCGGGGATTTAGCTCAGTGGCTTAAGTGCCTGCCTGGCAAGCGCGAGGTCATCAGTTCGATCCCTGGTACCAAAAAAAAAAAAAAAAAAAGACTAATTAATTAAATTAAATTAAATTTTAGCAGCCCCATGTGGTGCCATTTGGGAGATTCAGCAGCAGGATTGTGAGATCCCAGCCTTAGGAATTTAGTGACACCCTGTCTCAAAGTAAAATTTAACAAGATGCAAAAACATAAAAATCAACAGCATTCTTGTACACCAATAATGAACTCACCTAGAAAAAATTAACAAAGAAAACAATACCATTCACAGTAGCTTCAAGAAAAATTAAACAATTCGGAATTAATGAAGGAAATGAAAGACCTCTATTAAAGAACACTGTAGTACTCTGAAAAAGAAGATGGAAGAGGGCTGTCATGGCTTTCCTCTAAATAGCCTGCCCCGTGTCCGCCAGGGTGTGCTTTTTTTTTTTTTTTTGAGAGAGGGTCTTGCTGTGTAGCCCAGGCTGGCCTCAAACTTGCACTGATCCTCCTACTTCAGCCTCCTGAGTGCTGGGACTACAGATGTGCACCACCTTGTTCATCCCTCCAGGATGTGCTTTTATTTTGCCTTTTCCCTTTTTACTAGACCCAAGTTCACTCTGGCAGAGCCAGTTTCTCCTTCACCCCTCACTTTTACTTTTTCAAATAAACTTTGTCATTGCTTAAAAAAGAGGAAAAAAAAAGAAAATGGAAATATAGCCCCTGTTCTGGATAAACAGAACCAATATTGTCAAAACGGCCATAATAGCTGGGTGGTGCACACCTATAATCCCAGGTTTGTGATGCCCTCATCTCCCGCCTCAGTTAATGCATTTTATGCTCTGTTTAAGAAATCTTTGCCTGTTGTCTGGAGTTGTGTCTTAATGGTAGAATGTTTACCTCGTTCCCATGAGGCCCTGTGTTCAATCTCTGGCACCACCAAAAAAAGGGGAAAAACTCTTTGCCTGTGACTGAGGTAATAAATCTGTTCTGTTATGCTGCAGCTTCATTATTTTACCTCTTCTCAATCACCTGGAATAGATTTTGTGTAACCTGTAAGATCAAGGGTTAGAGTTTGTTGAAGAAAAAGAACAGACTGAACTCTGAGACTTGGGGTTCTACTTCACATCTATTGAATGCTTTGGAGAAGGAGACTCTAGATACTGTGTATGCATACTGTACAGTATTTACACGTTTGGAAGTTGGGTCAGGCCTTATCTGTGCCGGAGAACTCCTGAAGGTGCCTTGACTGCTGGACAGGGCCATGTCCTTCCTGACTTCCTTCCCTCTACAGCCATCATCCACCTCTCTACCTCTACACCTGTACTCCCATCCCTACCCTACCCTAGTTGAAGAATTCTTGTATTTTGAAGCATGAAATCAGTCAGGTGGGGTTAATTTTATTTAGGTAATTGGACTGCCCATCTATTCAGTTTCATAAAGAAGGGAATTGACTTTTTTTTTGACCAGGGTCTTGCTACAGTATATAGTGCAGAACTCACTATGTAGCTCAAGCTGGCCTCAAACTGAACTCCTGTCAATCCTCCTGCCTCAGCCTCCTGAGTGCTGGGTTTACAGGTGCTGGGTTTACTACCATGTCTGGCTTTGTTGTAATTTTTGAGCAAAGATAAAAACAAGAATCTAGTAGAACTTTATAAATATTTTCCAAAGCAGTGAATACACTCCACTGACTCACACATTCAATACATTGATACTGGTATCTAATAGTACCTATCCATCCATATGCATAGAATTTATGGGGGGGGTATGATATTGAGGCAGTGTTTCACTTTATAGCCCAGGCTGTTCTTGAAGTTGAAACCCTCTTGCTTCAGCCTTCTGAGTACTGGGGTTATAGATGTGTGTCACCATGCCTCACTGAACAGACATTTTCAGCTAGTGTGCATAGCTAGTGTGAGGCCCTGGGCTCAATCCTCAGTACTAAAATAGGACAAAAAGATGATGTATGTAAAATCTTGCTGTATAGCTTAGCAATGTAGGTTAGCACTAACAGCGAATATTTGTGATGGATTTTGATGATACTCTGTATTCTAATTAAGCAAAAATACAGTTCCCTAAAGAATTCCATCCTTATTAGTGACTAAAAAAATATTTTTTCAAGAGGCCATGCCTAGATAACTGTAATTGCTTTCTAGTCTCCCCAATGTCACTTTTACACTCGTGTGTGTGTGTGTGTGTGTGTGTGTGTGTGTGTGTATTTTTTGAAACAGGGTCTTTCTGTGTAGTTCGGGCTGGCCTGCAGGCATGAACCACCTGGCCTGACTTGTCTCCCCTGTTCTACATTAGGGAGACCTGAATAATCTTTTCAAAAGGGCTTTAAAACTCTCCACTGTTCTTCTGGGCAGGCATAGGGGTGCATTTCTGTAATCCCAGTACTCTGAGGCAGGTGAATTGCAAGTTTGAGCTTAAGTGGAGTGGCTTAGCCAGACCCCATCTCAGAATAAAAAATAAAAAAGGGCTGGGAATATAGCTCAGTGTGAAGGCTTTGGGTTCAATCCCTAGTACCACACACACACACAAATCTTCAAATATTATTTTGTTTTTAATGTTATCAATTTAAAAATAAAATTGTGGACCTTTGTTTTCTTTTTTGTTATGTAAGTATCTACATAATTGCTTTAGTTTTGCATTTTATCTCACAAAGCCTAAACATTTACCATATGATTTTTTTTTTTTTTTTGGTCCAGTTGTCCTGGAACTTGCAGCAATCCTCCTGTCTCAGTCTCCTGCGTGCTGTGATTACAAGCTTGTGCCACCATGCCTGGCTATATTGTATGATCTTTACAGAAAATGTCTCTCTTGACAGTGTCCCGTACTAAAACTGAGAGGACACCCAGTAAAGTTTTACATGTTTGTGAATATCAAATAATGTTTTCCAGTAGAGAGACACACATCTCTTCTCTCAGAGAGGTTTTATGTTCTAGATAGGGCTGGGGAATCAGGCAATAAATAAAAATATGCAAATACATAGATAATTGAATTAATGCTATATGAAAATAAGACAATGTAACAAAAAGGGATGGGGACACAACTGAATTGGGTGGCCGAGGAAGGCATTACTAGGGAGGTACATGTGACCTGATGATAAAGATGAGTCAATTGAACCAGGTGTGGTGGCACATGCCTGTGACCCCAGCACTTTGGGAGGCTGAGGCAAAAGGATCACAAGTTGAGCCCAGACTGGTTAACTTGATGACTTAGTGAGACCTTGCTCAAAATACAAAGTAAAAAGGGTTGGGGCATGTAGCTTAATGTGAAAGCCCTGGCTTCAGCCCCTCGTACTGGGGGTGGGAGGATGAAGACCAATGTGTCTACACCAAGGTAAGATGTGAACCATCCAGACCAGGTATCATGTTTGTCTCTTGTATCTACCATGCAGCCAGGTAATGCATCTTTTCTGCAAATGGTTCTACTTTTCATGCTTTCATGTCTTCTGTTTTGCTTTTGTTTTTTCCATTCTCCTGCCTCTGCCTTCCAAAGTGGTGGAATTATAGGCATTTTTTCAGATTTCTTTTTTAATTTGTCTTTTGTTTTTTGAGTCAGGCTCTTGCTTTGTAGTTCATGCTGGCCTTGAGCTCATGGTGACCCTCCCACATCAGTCTCCTGAGCGCTGGGATTTCAGACCTGCACCAGGCCTGTGTGTATGGCTTCTGTATCTTATTTTTGGGTCGGTAGTTGCATGAGATGATCTCTAAGGTCCAGCCGAGCTCCAACATCTGGTACATTATACTTGGCAAGAAATATTAAAGCTAGCCAGGCGTGGTGGCACATACCTGTAATCCCAGCACTTGGGAGGCTGAGGCAGGAGGATTGTTGTGACTTTGTGACTAGCCTGGGCTACAAAGTAAGTTCAAGTCCAGAAAGAAAAGAAATATTAAAGCTGAGAAACTCAAATCACTATTTATTTTACTATTTATTCCCTTTTTTTATGGCAGCCTGGGAAATGTTGGCTAAAGTAAGCTTTAGGGATCAGTTATGGATTCCAATTGTCCAAGTTGTTTTTCTTTGATTTTTTTGAGACAGAGTCTCACTAGATAGCCCAGGCTGGCCTTGAACTTGTGATCTTCCTGCCTGAGCATTATATGTGTGCAACACCATGTTTGTTTCATTTTGTTTATGGTACTGGGAATCAAACTCAACCTCACACTTGCCAGGCAGGTGCTGCGCCACTGAGCTATATCCCTGGCTTGTTTCCTTCCTTCCTTTCTTTCTTTTTCTTTCTTTCTTTCTTTCTTTCTTTCTTTCTTTCTTTCTTTCTTTCTTTCTTTCTTTCTTTCTTTCTTTCTTTCTTTCTTTTGAGATGTAATCTCACTATATTGCCTAGGCTGACCTTATACCTGGGTTCAAGTGTTCCCCTGCTTTGGTCTCTTGAGTAGCTGGGACAACAGGCTTGTACCACTTGAGCCTGACCTTTGGGGCCCTGGGTTTCTATCAGTGTTTGAATTTTCCTGACTATACACCTGCCATGCTGAGGAGTATACCTGATCTTGATGAAGTGTCTGAATAACAGAAGACATTATTATATTCTTCTCTGAACCTTTCCTTTTAACGGAAACCTGAGATGCTTTGGAGCCAGGATTACTGCCTTCAGACTCTGACTTATGCTCTCCTTAGCCCACTTACTACCTGGGTGTGCTGCTCCCCAGTGCCCACAGCATAAGAAATAGCAAACATGCATTGGGCTTTTCGTATATGTGAGGCAGTTTTAAATGCATTTTCTCATTTGAATGTCAAAGCCATCTTATTAAGTAGAATACTATTATTATTCCCTGAGAAATTGAGATCATATAACTTGACCGAAGACACAGGTATCAGAACTAGGTCTCAAATCCAGCTGTGGCAGGTAGATTCAGATGTTGCTCAATATTCTGACTCGTAATATTCATGTACTTGCATATAGTTATTCCTTTCCCTTGAATATGACTTGCTTCTGTTAAAGGGACTACATTAAAACCGAGGGGATGACACCTCTCTGGTTTGATTACCAAAGACTGTCACTTCTGTTTTGCTAGTAGACTCTACTGCTTTCTCGGCTCACATGGTTTCTTGAAATAAGCTGGAGACACCCACAGGGTAGGGAACTGAGGTGATGAGTCCAACAGCTGTAGAGGAATTGTGTTTGGCCAACAATCACATGAGTGAACTTAGAAGTGGATCCTTCCCTAGTCAAGCTGGCACTTTGAACTGCAGCTTGTAACAAACCCTGAACCAGAGAATCCAGTTAAACCATGCCCGGACTCCTAACCCACAGAAACTGAGATAAACAATGTTGTTTTAAGCTCCTCAGTTTTAGGGTAATGTTACATGGCAATAGTAACACACCAGATGAATCTAGTTGGCTCCAGGTTCATGCTGTTCACAGTTTCAGTACAGTAGGTTGGTTTTTCCACTGTCCTATCTTATTTTCAGGTGCAAAGTGAGTTCCATTCCTTATTTGGTGGCCTGTGTATCCTCTACAAAAACTTCAGAGCTTCAGAGCTCTGCTTATCTCTAAACTCTCACTCAGTCCCAGAATTTAGAAGTTCAACTCTTTTTTTAAACACTTACTTTCATACTTTACAACAGTTGGCTAATTAGTTAAGTATTCCACTCCTACTTTAGCCTGCCACCATCCCAGAATGCTCTTTGTCTTCCAGGTCAGGCATCTCTCTTGATTAGACTATCTTACTCAAAGTCTTCCTCAGGGTATCACTGTAAATTTAGATTAATACTGGAAAAACCAAAATTTACCTCCTCCAGCATTCTAGCTCTAAGATTTGGAGTGCTGACCAGGTGTGATGGTGCACAGCTGTAATCCCAGCATTTAGGAGGCTGAGGCAGGAAGATCACCACAAATTCAAGGCCAGCCTGAGCTACATAATGAATTCAACCCCAGCCTGGACTACATAGCAAGACCCTGTCTCAAAAAACCAAAGTTAAAACTAAAAAAACATTTGGAGTATCATTCTTTCATAGTGCTTATTCCAGTGAGAGGAATCATGTGGTATCTAGGTTTGATTTTGAGGGCAATGATACTGTTAGATTAGACCCTGCTAGGTCTGGTAGGCAGAATTCTAAGGGACCAAAACCTTGCCAACACTGAAATATGAAGTGGGCTGACAAGACCTAAGAAAGCACAAAGGCTAGTGGTGCCCCAGCCCAACAGTACATTAGCATCCTCTGGGGAACTATAAAATAGGATACCAGAGTTCTGCTTCCAATCACTTTGAATTTGTCCTAATTTTAGGGGCAGTGGTGGTATACCGGCACATCCTACTATGTGTATTTTCCTGTTTTCTGATTTAGCTGTTTTTTGTTTTTTTTTTTTTTGGTACTGGGGATTGAACTCACAACTCGCACTTGCAAGGCAGGCACTTATGCCACTGAGCTAAATCCCCAACCCAATTTAGCTGTTTTCAATTCCTCACATATGCATGTGTCATAGTGTCAGAAGTCTTTTGCTTAAAATGTTTTTCTTTCCTTTTTCCTCAAAAACAAAAAACAAAAAACAAAAACAAAAAAACCAAAAACAAAAACAAAAACCAAATGGCGGATGATGCTGGTGTAACAGGAGGGCCTGGGGGCCTGGGGCTGGAAATAAGGGGTCCAGGCATGAGGGGCCAAAATGGAGAGTTAAACAGTTCTCTTGGAGACCTTAGGGGCATGAGGAGTAGGGACGAGGACAAGGAGTGAATTCCTCTTCCTGAGCCGAGCTGGCTGGTCAAGGACATGAAGATCAAGCCACTGGAGGAAATTTCTCTCTTCTCCTGCCCAGCAAGGGGTCTGAGATGACTGACTTTTTCCTGGGTACATCTCTCAACAGTGAAGTTCTAAAGATCATGCCCTTGCAGAAGCAAACTCATGCTTACCTACAGACTAGGTTCAAGGCATTTGTCACTACTGGGGACTACAGTGGTACATTTGTCTGGTTGAAAGTGCTCCTAGGAGATAGCCACTGTCACTTGAGGGGTCATCATCCAGGCCAAGCTCTCAATTGTCCCTGTGAAGGCTAATGGGGGAACAGGTGCAACAAACTCCACACTGTCCCTTGCAAAGTGACAGGCTGCTGTTTCTCAGTGTTGATGTGGCTGATCCCTCCCCGCAGGAGCACAAGCACTGTGCCTGTGCCCTGTGCCCAGGAAGCTGCTGCCGCTGGCAGGGGCTGCACTGCCACTTTGGGCAACTTTACAAGGCCACCTTGGGTGCCATCTCCAAGACCTACAGCTACCTGACCCCGACCTCTGGAAAGAGATTGTGTTCACCAAGTCTCCTTACCAGGAATTCACTGACCATCTTGTAAAAACAACCTACTCCGGAGTCTCCATCCAGACAACTCAAGCTCCAACAGTACCTACAACATAGGGTTTTACATAAGAAAAAGTGAACGAAATCTGTTTAAAAAAAAAAAAAAAAAGCTGGGGCTATAGCTCAGCGGCACAGTGCCTGCCTAGCAAGCAGGAAGACATGAGTTTGATTCCCGGTACCAAAAAAAAAGTTTCTCTTTCCTATATCCTTGTTTCGGTAGATATTATGATTGCTTATATTTGAGGCACTAATCCAGATATCGGAAATACAATAAACTCATTCAGGGTTTTCCCCTCCCTAGTTGCTAATTAAAACTTTGAGCCAGTTGCAGTAGCACACACCTGTAATCTCAGCATTCTGGAGGCTGAGGCAGGAGGCTCACAAGTTTGAGTCCTGCCTAGGCAATTTAGCGAGTCCCTGTCTGTTTCAAAATAAAAATTACGGGAGGCTGGGGATTTAGCTCAGCGGCATAAGCGCCTGCCTTGCAAGCGCGAGGTCGTGAGTTCGACCCCCAGTACCGATAAAAATAAGTAAATAAACATTAAAAAGAATAAAAATTACAAAAGGGAATGTACAGTGGTAGTCCTGGGTTTGATCGCCAGTACCTCTAAAAACAAAGCAAACACTCCCCCTCCCCCAAAGAAACCCCAAACAACAGAAAAACTTAATGTGCCTTGTTAAATTACAGCAGCTACCGGTTCTGCGGTGAGTAGTACCCTCTTTAAGGAAATCCAATGGGAATTCTTCAAGGTAAAGAATCTATTTCGCGTGGAAGTCCCACCCACGTGGGAAGGGTAGAAGGCTTCTTTCTATTTGTTTCACAGGTGAGAGGGAGCCCCCTCCCTTCTCTGCTTTAAACCTCATTAGCGGGCGGAGCTGCACTGAGCTTCGCACGTAAGGAGAGAGAAGGAAACTCCGCCTTCTACGTGCTCGTGAGGGGCGGGGTAGGGGACTGGGCGTGAAGTGATTGGCTAGGAGGCGGGGCATCACGAGTTGGCTCCGCCCAGGTGTTCACTGGGATCCCGGGCGGATTGACGGGTGGGATCCCTCGGCGATCCAGACACCAGGCGATGGCGCCTCAAGGCCGCGCCCAGCGCCCCGCTTGCCGTTCGGTACTCAGCGCTCTCTTGAGTTTGCTCATACGGTGAGAACTCTGGCGGGTCGGAGGAAGCAGCGGGACGCTGCCGGTGACGAGGACCATGAGAAGCGGCCAGACCCGTGGGGCCGACGGTGGGAGCCGCCGCGGCACCTGCTGAGAGAGCGGAGGGAGCGGCCCGCTGCGGCGCGCGCTCGCCTTGCCTCGCCATGTCGCTGCTCTGCGTGCGAGGTGAGTGCGCAGAGCAGGGTGGGGAGGCGGGGTCGCCGACGGGTTAGCGCGGGATTCCAGTTAGCGACGGGTTCCCACCTCTACCAAACTTCACTTCCAGCCTGTGCCTTGGGGGAGAAATTAACAGTCATTTGTAAACACTGGGAGTTTTCCGCGCGTACTACTCCCCCACCCCCCGGGGCACCGCAGGGACTGTTACCTCTCCATTCCGGTAGCCGTGTGACAGCGTTGTTGGCAGGCAGATCCAGATCCTATAGTGGCTGGATTCTCTAGTGAGAGTGGATGAGCTAGAAGGCGGAAGGTACCTTCCATTCTTTCATTGTAAAACTAGTCTGCTTAGTGGCAGGTTCTTTTTGATCAGTCTTTGAAGTCTTTAGTGTTACAGCAGCCACATGCTTGCTTCTGTGTATTTCTTCGTTTGCTCTCTCAATGGCTTGTCTTGTACCCCGCTTCTTTCTTGAACCCCAGCCTGTAGTTTAGGTTAAAACTATTCTCATTCCGCTTGGAAGGGTGTGTTGGCGAACCCCGTTTGGGAACAGAGCATAGAGGCATGATTTATTTTATTTTAGCTTTCACCCAGTGGAAAGCTAAAACGTGAAGGATGTTTATTGCTTTTTCTCCAAGGATCCTTGTACCGTCTAAGACGATATTTTAAAGCCAACAATTTTGAATTTAAGATGAGGTGTGATGCTTGGACCAGCCTCTATGTGGGTAGAGACTTTCTTGTTGGTTTTTGTAGTATTTTCAGTGCTTGACTTGGTAGAAGCTCTATGCTGTTTTTGAATGAATCCAAGGACAGTGATTTTAGAGAGATTATCTGATCAGAAAAAGCAGGGTTTGGATTACTGGTTGAATTTGATCTTCAGAAATTCAGGTTACAGAGTGACATATGTGTGTTGAACAAGATGGGATAAGGTGACTTGATTGTGAGAGCGTTTATTTTCTACAACCTTCACGGGAGCCTTTTCCTGGCACTTTTTACCAGATAGTTAAGAGTTCATGTTTCTTTTGGCTGTCCAGATAAGACGCATTGTTGTTTGTGATATCTCTGATAACAGTGTTTTTCCCAGCTGCTGGCAAATGGAACTGCTTTGCCCTGTTCTCTTCCACTGTTTTGTTAAATCGGCATTAACCCAAAATGGGATTTGGTAATTTCCGGGGATTATTAGACACACAGTTTTTCTTCTTTTATGGTTGATTTTTCATTAATGAGAATTTTGCTTTGATTTTAGTAAGACATTTTCTCTCAGCAGATGGAAGTCTATTGTTTTAGATCCCTACTTCTGAGTAGGATTTGGGAGAGGTTGGGTTTTGCAATGTCTTTTGGACAGTTTGTTGATTCTCTCCTAACACACCATATTAGAGAGCTAGAAAGACTCTTTAGGCAAGGAGCACTTTTAAACAAAAAATTCTTATTTAATTGAATTTAAATAACTTAAGAAAAAGACTTCTATTTTCATTTGTTTAATTACTGGTAGCTTTCATTGTCTGGAAATACTGTTTGTTTGGCTCATCTCTTTCTATTTATTTATTGTGATCCTGGGGATTGAATTTAGGGCTTCAGGCATGCTAAGCATATGCTCTGCTACTGAGCTAAATTCTGTTTCTCTTTTCCTTTTAATGTTTTGTTAATCAATTTTCTCTTCTTTTGCAAGTAGGGGAATGGAGACCAACAGATCATTGTCTTTTGGGTAAAAATCCTCTTAATTGTAATTACTGAAGCAAGCAGCTACTTTGTATGCAACAGTTCATATTAAAAGATAAAATATTAAAACTTAAAGGATGCTGGGAAAACTTACAAAAATAGGTTAAAGTAAACCTAAAACACCATTTCTTGCCATATTTTTTGATAGTAGAAATGTTGCCAACCAGTTGAGGGTCCTTTTGGCCATTCATGGAGGGGTCATGATTTGATGAAACACAGCTCTCCTGGCAGCCCTGATGCATCCTGGCACCAGTTAGTGCTGGGCTCTGTCAGCGACACTGCTGGCTGCTGTTGCTCATATTCTGAATGCAGCCTAGATAGTGATATTGTGTAATGATGTATTTCAATTGATCTTGGAGTAGAATCAAATAGATTTTTTTCAATAAAGTTCAAGTAACAGTTAACTTGATGTGAAAATGGGCAAACATATTAATTTAATTGTCCCCATTTTTATTTATGAAACCATTTCCTTGGTCTCCCACTCTCCAATCATACCTTATTGCCTACAGGTTAAACGTTCTCGACATCATTCTGACTCCAACCCTCCTTTTTTTGCCCTATATTGTTGCCTGTACTTACACAGATACTTTGCTCCTGCACCGAATTTGTTCATTCCTGCTTCTGCTTTGTCATGGAACTCTCTTCCCATATTTTTTACTCATCTAAAATGTATTTATGTTGATGAGCATATTCATGCACACCTGTAATCTCAGCTACTTGGGCTGAGGCAGGAGAATCACCAAATTGAAAACTAGCCCTGCCTGGTATAGTGGCACACACCTGTAAGCTCCCATGAGACAGGCAGGAAGGCTTGCCACAGTTCCAGGCCAACCTGGGCTACATAGTGAGTTCAAGGCCAGCCAGAATTGCATAGTGAGACCCTGTCTAAAAAAAACAAACCAAACACATGAAAGTAGCCAGAGCATTTTATTGAGACCTTGTTTCAAATGAAAAGGGCTCAGAATGTTGTTTATTGGTAGAGTCCTTGCCTAGCAGTCCCTGAATTCAAGCCTCACTCTACCCTCCCAGTATGCATTCTTTTCCAGTTTAAAGTCTTCCTATTTGTTGTTGAATATTTCTTCAGTTCCCCAGTCCACAAGGATCTCATTCTTCTTTACACTCTTAGAACCCTTGTGGTCTGAACAGTGCTATTAATTTAGCAATAAATCATTTTGACTGGCACTGGTCTCGAGTTGTTATGCTTAGGGTGACCCAGGTCAAGGAGACACTAGCAACAGTCAGATCAGTTCTGATCTGAAATTGTGGTAAGCTGAGATATTTCCTCCCAAGAGGCACACTGAGACCCAGGATTAGCTTAAGAGAAAGCTTGTTTTTTTGAAGAATGTAGACAAATAAAGCCATTTGAAGCCATTTGAAGAACATGGGAAGTTTTGAAGAAAGTAGACAAATGAAGCCATTTGAAGAACAGTGAGAAAGTTAAGAGGGAGGGGATCATAAATCGTCAATGAAAAGAGTTTAACAAAACAGTGTATGTTGCTGTCTTAGTTACTTTCCTGTTGCTGGAACAAAATATGTGATACCTGGGCCGGGGATTTAGCTCAGTGGCTTAAGCGCCTGCCTGGCAGGCGCGAGGTCGTGAGTTCGATCCCCGGTACCAAAAAAAAAAAAAAAAAATATGTGATACCCACAACTTAAAGGAGGAGTGGTTTATTTTGACTCATGGTTTCAGTTCATGGTCAGCTGACTCCAAAGCAGGCACAGGATGGCAGCAGGCATGGCAAAGGAAAAGGTGCTCAGCCAGTGGTGGCCAGGAAGCAGAGAGCCAAGGGAGGCGCCCTAACAGTATGTTCTGCTGTGAATTCATCACTGAATTAACCCACTAATGAGTATAGTGCCCTCATGATCCAATCACCTTCCAAAAGCCCAGACTCTGAACCCATGAGACTTTGGGGGGCCATTCTAGATCTAAACCATAGCAGTCATGTTTTCACTCCAGAGGATAAAAGTCATACAGGTGGACTGATGGTTTAAAATGATAGGAAGTTGGATTTTAGCTTAACATAAAGAAGAATTTGTTTGTTTGTTTGTGATAGGGTCTCGATACGTAATTCAGACTGATCTTGAACTCACCCTGATCCTCCTGCCTCAGCCTCTTGAATGCTGGGGTTACAAGTATTCGCTACCCTACTGTGCTATAAAAACGAATTTAAATGGGGTTGTTCTTAACAAGTGTATGTATGAGAATGTGTATGTAACACATGTGTATGTAAGAGTATGTGTATGTAACAAGTGTATGTAAGAGTATGTATGAGAATTTTTTGACATTGTAAGAATGATGGTAAGAGTTTTCTAAAAGGAATGTCACCCATTGGTTGGGTTGTTAGACTTGTTTCTTCTTTATTTCATTCTCTCTCTCTCTCTCTCTTTCGCTTTCTCTCTCTCTCTTGCTGGTACTGGCCAGTGAATTCAGGGAGTGCTGAGTTACATCCCCAGCCTATTTTGTTTATTTTTTTATTTTTATTTATTTATTTTTTTTGGTACCGGGGATCGAACTCACGACCTCACGCTTGCCAGGCAGGCGTTTAAGCCACTGAGCTAAATCCCCGGCCCTATTTTGTTTATTTTGAGACAGGGTTTTGCTAAGTTACACAGGCTTGCATCCTGTTTTAGCCTGCAGAGTACCTGGCATTAGAGCATGGGCCACCATCCTAGCCTTTGATGTGTTTTGGCACAGCTTTACTTACAATAATGCTATTGCAGTATCTGCTTCCATAGGAGTCAGTACTACATGACAACTCCAAGAAATTAAACTAGGAATTTTCTGTAACTTTCATTGTCTTGGTATTCATGAGCAAGTTTCTTCAAATAAGCATCTTCAGAATTCAGCTTTTACATAGTATTTCTTTGTAATTCTCATAGTATTTATAACGGTGCTTATGTAATTGAGCTACGAATTTTCTTCCCCCTATCCTGAACCATAAGTGGCCACACTTGACTTGTTATAAGAAATAGTTTTGGGAATTTAAAAAATAATATATGGCTAATGAAAGAAATTTGAGAAGGTACAGAAAAGCATAAAAAGGAAAATACATAAAAATCTGTTTAACTTTTTTAATCATTGTTTAGTGTGTGTGTGTGTGTGTGTGTGCACGTGGGCATGCATGTGTGTGTATGCGCACACATGCACATACGGGAGACGGTACACTGGGCTCAGTGCATGCAAAACTCATGCTTTACCACTGAACTACACCCCCAGCCCTTCTTTTATGATAATGTGACATATGTATCCCATAAGAAATTGAAACAGTTGAGGATGAAATGAAAGGGGAACATACTCTTGTCCCCATTCCTTGTTTTCATTTCCTAGTGGTAACTATTGTTCACTGTTCCATGTATAGTCTAGAAATTTTCATTATGAACATACAGATTGTGTAATTGAATGTACACAGCATTCGACTTTTTTTTTCCAATACTGGAGACTGAAATCAGGTAACAGAGCTACATCCCCAACTCTTTGTTGTTTTTTGATGTTTTGAGACGGGGTCTCACTATGTAGTTCAGGCTGACCTTGAACACAGGCTAGTCTCAAACTCACAGCAGTCCTCTTGCCTCTGCCTCCAAAGTGCTGAAATTACAGGCATGTACCACCACACCGACTGTGTCTTTGTCTGAGCCAGCAGCAGTCAAGGAGGAAAGGACCAGTTTCCTCTGCTGTACTTATTATCATAAACTTTCTTATTGGTAGTATATTCTCCAACCCTTTAAAAATCTTTTCTTTCTTCTTTTTTGGAAACAGAGTCACTAGGCTGGCTCAAATTTGGGATTTTCCTGCTTAAGTCTCCCAGAGTTCTGGGATTACAATAAAGTTTAATTATATATTTTTCTGTTGGTTCATGTGACTTTTTAAGCAGTGTCATATTAATGGATAGTTAGGATTATTTTTAATAAATAAAGCTACAGTGAACATTCTTGAAGATGGTTTTTATTGTTTGGTGATTTTTGCTTAGTGTTATTACTGAACTGTGGGTTTTGATCATTGGCTCTGTTAGTAAACCCAAAGGCCTCAGTGTCTCTCACTGAGACAGATAAGTATCCTATGTTAAAGCAGGTCCTTCCCTAGCAGATCAGGTCATAGATTATGCCTAAACTTTACTCTTGCAAACTTGACCTGTGATTGCCATGTAATTTTCTTTTTCTTTATTCTTTTTGTGATATTGAGGATTTAATCCAGAGCCTTTGCACTGAACTACATTACATCCTTTCCCCTTTTTTGAGACAGAGTCTTGCTAAGTCACTAAATTGTCCAGGCTGAGTTTAAATTTATGATCTTCCTGTCCTAGCTTTCCTGAGTCCTGGGATTATAGGCATGTATCACCATCCCTGGCTCATTACTTGTCCTTTTTTTTTTTTTTTTTTTTTTTTTTGGTGTGTATGGTATTTGAGATTGAACCCAGAACCATCCACTGAGCCGTATTCCTCCCCACATTTATTTTTTATTTTGAGAAAAGTTCTAGTTAAGTCACTAAATTGCCCAAGCCAGGATATGATTGCAGGTTCAGAGAGCCCTAAGAGATATTTTGTTGTACAGCCACTGTGGCAAGTAGGAGTGGTTAATGATTTTAAGAGCTTCCAGACGTAAGGATACTGGGTAAGTACTTTTCATCTCTAACACTCCTACCCCCAACGTTATTGCCACCTACCTCAGCTAAGTCTTTTCCATGATGTCATGGTTCTAGTAGTTCCTGTGTTTACAAGCAGAGTTGCTCCTGGGTTCCTTTCACTTAACCCTGGCAGCAGGAAGTTGACTGTGCCTTTGTCTGAGCCAGCAGCAGGCAAGGAGGAAAGGACCAGTTTCCTCTGCTGTACTTATTATCATAAACTTTCTTATCGGTAGTATATTCTCTAATTTCTTGGTTTCTAAAAGTGAGATTTCTGTAGGTTGGGCGCTTTAGGCCAATATGCTAAAGTTTAATCCTACTTACCGGTGCTGCATGTTTCAGACTTTGCTGTGTGAGTTTGTTGAAAGTTTGGACTGTATATCAGTAGTAAATATTTGTAGAGTACCTTTGCTATGCTTGTTTATGATTCAGATCTATATTAGATAAATGGTTATAATCTACATAGGTTCTAAAAGTGTCTGTTTCTTATCCTACAAACCCAAAGAATGTATTTAGGACTATTAGGTCTGATTTGAGATAAACAGAATAAATTCCTGCTATAGTGGAGAAATAACTGTACTGTCTTTTCCTTTTTTTTTTTGTACTGTCTTTTCCTAACTTTTTGTTTTTGCCAAGGATTAAAGTTAAGGCCTTTGCATTGAATTACACCCCTAGCCCTTTTTATGTTTTTGAGATAGGGTCTTTCTAAGTTCCCCAAGCTGGTTTTAACTTGTGATCTTTCTACCTTAGCCACCCAGAGGGCTGATTACAGGTGTGCAGCACCATGTCTGGCCCTTTTTCTAAGTTTTAAAGCCAGAGTCTTTAATTTGGGGTATACAGTTTGTTTCTAAGGTGGAGTCTCGCTGTGCTGTTCAGGCTGGCCTTAAACTCATGATCTTCCTGTTTCAACCTCTGGAGTAGTTGGGATTACAGATATATACCACCACACTTGGCTATACACATGTTCTAATAGATTGTCTTTATTTATTTATTTATTTTTAAATGTATTTTATTTTTATTTATTTATTTTTTTATCAGTACCGGGGATTGAACTCATGACCATGCGCTTGTAAGGCTTATGCCGCTGAGCTAAATCCCCAGCCCAAATGTATTTTATTTTAAAAGGGAGTAAAATTAAACACAACAAAACAGAACAGAATGGGACATAAGAAAGCATAAATTTCAAAGCTAGACAACCAGAGATCTTCACTATCTGTCATATTGTCTCTTGTTTTCTTCCAAATGGTTGTCCCTATCTTTGCATATGGAGAGCTCATACTAAATAACATAGCCAATCTTTTCACAAGATGTGTAGTTCACTGGCTCCCACTTGCTAAGCAAGGGAGGGGGTGGGGGGGGACACGGGACGGGGGACAGGACAACATGAGATGTCTGATTCTCAGCCCACACTCAGCCAGGATCACAGTCGCCCCCCAGAGACTGGGGGGGTTGTTCCTTGTTCTCCTGGCACCCTGAGTCAACCGCATGGTGCAGGTCCGGAGGCACCAGGGTCTCTCTCCTTTGGGCCGCCAAAAGTATGCCACACTTTTAGCCGCCCCCCAGAGAGGGGAAGAGTTCCTTATCCCCCCCCCACCCCCCGTCAACTGCGTGGTACAGGTCCTGAGGTGCCAGAGTCTCTCCCCTGCAGGCCCCCTAAAGTCCACCATACTCCCCTGCTATTTCTTTCTGATGAATTGACCATTCCATTTCCAAAGTTCTGAAATGGCCAACAGACCACAGAAAGAATTCTCTTTAGGCTCCTTTTTGCAACCAGCAGCTACAGCGATCTGCTGGCCTTGCTTCAGGGCCACCCTGTGCCCACTTTAGCAGCAGGGTGGGCAGGAGCCCGTCTTTATTTATTTTGGGGGGCAGTACTGGAGCTTGAACCTAGGGTGTTCACATTGAGCTACATCTCCAACCCCTTTTTGATATTTTATGTTTTTGTTTTTGGTGATACTGGTGGTTGAACTCAGGGTTCAACTGAACCCAGCCCTGTTTTAAAATTTTGAGACAAGGTCTCACTAAGTCACTAAGTTGCCCAGGTAGAGGTCAAACTTGGTGATCCTCTTGCTTCAGCCTCCTGGAGTGCTGAAGTTTACAGGCATGCACCACCCTACCCTGCCTGGACCATCTTTATTAAAAGTCAGAGATTTGCTTTTTGTGTGTTTTGAATTTTTTTTTTAATTGCTGGGTAGCATGATAATATATGCCTGTAGTCCCAGTTCCTGGAGAAGTTGAGGCAGGAGGATACTTGCCTGGGCTCTAATAATAAGCAAACAAGAAAAGAACACTTTTTTTAATTGCCTTAACATATGTACAGGAAAGTAAGCAGATCTGAAGTGTACAGATGACTGAATTATCACAGAGTAAACACACTCCCATGGTACCACCCAGGTCAAGAATTGAACATTCCCAGCATTCCAGAAGCCCACCTTAACCTTCACCCCGGTCATTGCCTCATTCTTCCTTCCCAAGGTAATCCGCTGTTTGGGCTCCACCACCACACATTAGTTTCGCTGTTTTGCTTTATTTTGAGACAAGGTCTCCCTGTGAAGTCCAGGTTGACTTTGAACTCACTATGTAGCCCAGGCTGGACTTAGCTTGTGGTTTTCCTGCCTCAGCCTCCTGAGTATTGGGATTACAAGCATGTGCCCCTACTTGTAGCTTTTTTTTTTTTTTGTACTGGGGCTGGAACTCACAACCTAACTCACAACCTAGTGCTTGCCAGGCAGTTGGCTTATGCCACTGAGCTAAATCCCCGGCTAGCTCTTTTCTTTTACTTAATAAATTTCATTGGTTTTTAATAGTTTTAGTTTCACAGAAAAATTCAGTGGGAGGTTTTTCCTGCTTTTGAATTTTTAATGAATGACATTAAGTACTTTTTTTTATAAAATCAGTACTGGGGATCGAACTCACGACTGCACGCTTGCAAGGCAGTCGCTTATGCTGCTGAGCTAAATCCCCAGCCATATTTCTTTTGAAGCTGGTTTCCTTCTGCTTAACATGTTTGTGAGCTGGGCATGGTGGTACATGCCTATAATCTGAGCACTCAGAAGCTGAGGCAGGAGGACTGCAACAAATTTGAGGCCAGCCTGGATTGCACAGTGAGTTCAAGGCCAATCTGAACTACATAGTGAGATCCTATTTCAAAACAACACATCCTCCAGAAACAACAACAACAACAACAAAAAACCCAAAACATTGTGTTTGTCGAATACCTCCAGTTGATGCATGTAATAGTAGTTAATAGATTTTAATTGTTATGCAATATATCATTATATAAGTATAGCATGGTTTATTTAATGTATTTATCTGATAGCAGTATAGTTTGGGGGAAATGGGGGAGAAATTAGAGGTATTTAAACTATAGCAGGAGTGACTTCGATTGAATTTTTCTTTATGAGTTTTCAGCTGTTATAAGAAAAGCTGTGAAATATATTTTTCCAGAAGTCTTAGAAAAATTTGTTTTTGTATATAATACCTAGATGTAGCTGCTCTGTACAGGAAAGTTACCTGCAAGCTGTGCATTTCTTACTTTGTTGTGATCTGTTGCTTTGTGATTATAGGGAAATGGAATAAAAATGTAGTCATATCGTTATGCAGAAAGACATTAGCTGGCCTGGAGACAGATAACTGGAAGCTGTTTGAAAAGCAAAGAAGTTATAAATGATGTTTTTTTTTCTTCACTTCCTTAATCATTAACGATAGAAAAAACCCACACAACTTCTGGTTTCAGATTTTAGCTCAAGAAAATATAACATCCTCTAAACATGCAGATGAAGTCCTGGGCCCTTATAAAGTCCAGACCATGGGTAAAAGTGAGAAAAACCTCAAAGCCCCAAAACAAACAAACCAGAAAATAAATCACCTGAGGAGTAAACAAGAAACTCCTAGGTTAATATAGTCCATCCTTCTCGTGAAAGAATAGTGACTGGTGGAAGGAAAGGCTTTTCTTCTTACTTTTTAATTTTTTTGCATTTTTAAAAATTTTATTTTAAAGATAATAAAACCAAGGAAAATAAAATAGAATAAAACAAATCAAGATAAACTAGTATAAGTGATAAAGGACTTCAAAACCTTACAAAATCAGCAATAGTTACCATAATGCCTATTGTTGTCTTCAAAATAGCTACAGATACCTTCAGACATAGTAAAAATTGAACAGAATGGAATAGAACAGAAACAATAAAAACAAAACAATGAATGCAATAAAAGACTTCAAAATGGGCCTGGGATTTAGCTCAGCAGTGTAAGCGCCTGCCTTGTAAGCACATGGTTGTGAGTTTGATCCCTGGTACCAAAAAAAAAAAAAAAAAAAAAAAGACTTCAAAATAAGCTAACAGTAAATCCAAAATGGCTACCACAATAAGTCTTGCTATCTTTTAAATAGCTGCTCAATGCCATCAGATTTAACATAATCAAAAAAAAACAAAAGAGAATAAAAACCAACCCCAGACAACAATGAAAATGATATGGTTTCCAGGCAGGGACCACCTTCTTCCTATTGTTTTTTTTTTTTTTTTTGCCGGTACCAGGGATCGAACTCATGACTGCCTGCTTGCAAGGCAGGCGCTTATGCCACTGAGCTAAATCCCCAGCCCTAGGGACCACCTTCTTGTGAGGCCTGGTTTTCTACCCAGGCAGTCCTTGAATATGAGTGCTGACTCATGGAGAGAGGCTTGGGTCTGGCTGTCCCCACTCTGGCAGTGGCCCAGGAATGGTGCTGATTTCCAGGCAGGGACCGCCTCCTTGTGAGGCTTGGTTCTCTCCAGAAAGGATATTCTTAAAAGACCAAGTTAGTGATAGAAATGTAACCTAGAGGGCTCATTCAATGTGATTGCCATCTTGGTGCTTGCCCACCTTCATGCCTGAAGGTATATTCTCTTTTGTTCAGAAGATCTCTCATTTTACAATAAACTCTACCTATACTCTATATGATGGTCTATGTGTCTTATCTGAAATCTTTTTTTTTTTTCTTGTCTGAAATCTTAAAGTCACAAAGAATTATGGTGTTTTGTCAGTTCCTCCCAGTGTTATAGCCTGACTTCCTGGTGATGATATGATAAAACATTTTTTTGTTTAGACAGTCTTACTATGTAGTTCAGGCTGGTCTTGAACTACATGGGTAGTCTAGGCTGGTCTCAAGCTTGTATCGATCCTCCTGCCTCAGTCTCCAAATTGCTGGAATTATAGGCGTGCAATGCCATGCCCATCCCCAATATGGTAACATTTTAAGTTCAATTTAATAAAGGAACTTTTTAATTTTTTATTTGTGTTGTAGTGGGATTAAACCCATGGGCATTGTACCATAGGACTACGTCTGCAGTCCTTTTTATTTTTTATTTTGAGATAGTGTCTCACTAAGTTGCCCAGGCTCAGAGCAAACATGCTATCTTCCTGCATAAAGGAACTTTTATTTCATGTCTCTATTCTCAGCGATAGTGAAATATTCTTTTCCAGCTATAATCTCCAAAAACAACCACTGAACATGTGAGGAAGGCTCATAGTTATGAGGCTTCATTTTTGGTGCTGGTAAACCCCCACAGTTATAAAACACATGGTAAAAACATGACAGGACGGAGTTTCTGAGTATGTATGAATGCATGTGTGCTCGCAAACTGTTTTCATCTGAAGACTCGCAATACTAGAAGGACTCTTACTGCTTAGAAATACACAGATTTCCAAAAAGAAGAATCTGACTTTTCTCCTATTGCTACTTCTGATCTTAAGTACTTATTTGGGATTGTGGAGGATCAATAGGCCCATGCCTTGTGCTGTGTCCCTAATTTTCTCCTGTAGCTGTTTGCTTTATTTGATTTCTGTAGTGTCTGTTGTGAGAGATGTTGAGAAGAGGTTAGAGGGTGCTCAGTGAAGAAGATGTACCTAGCAACCAAGGAGGGGTGGGCAGTGGAAAAGTAATTGCTTTTTTATAATTTAAAATAGGACAAAGATGAATCAAAGGGCTGGTTTACTTTATATGATTTCTACTAGTTATGATCCAAATGTGTAGAGAATTCATCTGTAAAAGGATAAAGGAAGTCTGCTTGTCAAGGAGAGAGGTGTCCACCTTACGTGTCTATACCATGATCACATCACAGAGCATATCACTCCTTTGAATAGTGCTCTGCCTTTTTAAACTTGAGAATCTGATTGTTTGGTCGTATTCTCCAGCTTATCCTTGTAGATTTTATTCTTACTGTGTTCTTATCACCGTGAAATCGGATTGATGTTTAAGGCTTTGATTTTGGATGGATTAGACAGAAATGGCTTGCAAATTTATTAGTTCTACCACTTAGGAGTTGTGTGTCCTTACATGTGTTACTTGACCTTGTTGAACCTTAGTTTTCTTTTCTTTCTTTTTATCTTTCTTTTTTTTCCTCTCACTACCAGGGATTAAACCTAGCTACACCCCTAGGCCAGCCTATTTATTTCTTATTTTTCATTTTGAGACAGGATCTTGCTAAGTTACCCTGGCAGGACTCAAACCTGCAATCCTCTTGCCTCAGCCTCCCTCAGTGCTGGGATTACAGTCATTCATTGGCTTAATTTCCACATTTTAAAAATTCACATATCTATTAAAAATATTTATTAGCCAGGCATGGTGGCACACATCTGTAATCTCAGCACTGTAGAAGGCTGAGGTAGGTAGATTGCAATTCAAACCCAGTCTGGGCTACTTAGTGACTTTGTAAGATCTTGTTTCAGAAAAAAAACACTTTTAAAAAGGGCAGGTAGCTCAGTGGGAAGATCCTGGTTCAGTTTCCAGTAACACACACACACACACACACACATATACAATGTTGAATAGAAAGTATCAGTTTCATGCAGATGATGCTTGAAAATGATATTTGAAAATGTAGACCTTAGTTTAGTAGAGCAATCTGTGTTACAGATAAATATTTGGGAATTGTAGATACTTGGCAATAAAGCCATTAGCTTGAATAAAAATGCCAATAGAAGATCAAGGAGGAGAAGAAAGGGTTAATGCTATAGCTGAAGAATTCCCGTGTGTAGAAATAGGCAGAGAAATAGTTGATAGAGTTAGAGTTGCAAGGAAATGTAGAATGTTGTGTTAATGTTTGGAGGTCATAATAGTTTAAAGAAGAAATGATTATATAATAGAGATGAATGATGCTGATTAAGGATTAAGAAAAAAGAAAGAGCTCACTAGATTTGAAAACTAGAGCAGTTTCATTAATAGGAGGACAGCATCACATTTCAGCAGTTGATGAGTGTTTGGGAAGTGAGGAAGTAAAATGAGCAAAGTGTAGGGTGTTCTTGCAGAAGTTTTGTCATGCAAAGAAGGGTTGAGAGTGGCTTAAAGAAAGAGTAAATTTAGTCAGGTGTGGTGGTGCATGCTTGTAATCCCATAGCTCTGAGAGGCTGAAGCAGAAGAATCACAAGTTTCAAGTCAGCCTCAGCAATTTAGCAACTTAGTGAGATCCTGTCTCAAAACAAAACTGAACAAAAACAAAATGGGAATGTAGCTCACTGTGAAGGCCCAGGTTTCCATCCCCAGCCCCTCCCCCCCCAAAAAAAAGCCAAAACAGCAAAACAAAACTTTAGAGTGCTTGAAGATAGTAATAAAAGTTTTATACACTCATTCTTTCAACAATTATGCTAGGCAGTTGGGGCATAATGGAGAGAAAAAAAATTCCTTTGGAAAAGGAGGGGGTAGGTATTAAGCAAAGAAGAATGTACAAATTAATGTAAAATTACAATGGAAAATTACAACCTAAAAATAATGTATCTGAGGTATGGACTATAAAGAAGAGTACATGTTATTATGAGATGTTCCTATTCAGGTCAAAGAAGCCTTCCCTAGTGCAATGCAGATTGAGCTGAGTGAGATGTGTAAAACGAGCAGTTAAGCAAGTGAGAGAAGTAGAAAAATGTTCTAGGTAGAGAAAATGGTATGTGCAAAGGACTGTGATGAGAAAGAAGAGCTGAGAGAAGGCAAAGATAGTTGGTGTGCTGGGGGGAAGGAAAAGCATGGATCCAGATGAGGCAAGAGAGGCAGAAGGGGCCAAACTATAGGGCTTTGTAGGGTAATAAAACATAGAAAATTAGAAATAAGGCTGATGGGAGCGATAGGAGGATAGACATGATAAAGTACTGGATTTGTAATTAGATTTTCTTCAGTTCACTAGCTACCACTGAAAACTCTTGGCAAGTCTCTTTTCTATTAACCCATAATTTAAAAATGGAGGTTTTAATATCTGTTCAGTGTATCTCATAGAGTTGATAAGAATTAAGCTAAATGAGATCATACGATGCAATTCCTTTGGAAGTTATAATTTTTATTCTTGGATGGCCCTTTTTTCATGTGTTTGTGGAGACTTAAGTATTTTGCAACTTATAAAGAAAGAGGATATGATCAGTTCTGTCAACATTTATTAAGCATTTGACTATGGTGAGGCAAAAATATATAAGAAGTAGGTCTTACCCTGAAGAAATTGATATCCTAGAAGAGGAGATGGTCATTTACACGACTAAGCATGATACAGTTTGATAATTTCTAAAGTGGAGGTAAAAATATAGATTATAGTAACTCCATGTGAGGAGTTGGGAAAGTTATATGGAATCAAGTATGTTGTTGTAGGTTGCAATAGAAAATACAGAGTAGCAGCTTCTGGGGAAATGATTCTGTTTTGGACATGTTAAATTTGATGTGGTGGCAATTTATCCTTAGTTGAGGTTGGAAATATGATTTGGAAGATTAGGATTAGAGGTTAAGCTTTGATATGTTCTTTGTGGATCTCATGCAGAGAAATGGTGACAAGGTAAACAGCTACTCATCATCATCATATACTTCATTTCACTGGCTACAAGATATCCTAGATTATAAAATGCATCATTATTTTATGCATTGTTAAGAGCCCAGTCTGGGAAATTTAGCAATTTAGTGAGACCCTATCTCAAAGTAAACAAACAAACAGAGACTGGGGATGTAGGGCAGCGCTACAGCGCTGAGTTTAATCCCTAATGCCTCAAATAAAAACAGCAGAACAGCAAAACAGAATGTTTAGGGGAAGAGGATTTTATGCACTAACGAGTGTGAATCAGGTCTCACTATAGCTGTGCTGCTTGCTTAGGATATATGCAAATAGGTGTTTTATAGACTGGCTCCCTAGTATTCATAATATTTAAACTCCCTTTGTTCTGAGGAGGAAGTATAGTAGAAAATTCATGAATTTGGATTTAAGAGAACTCTTGGTTCTCATGAGGTAGTGATTATATTTTACTTACATATAAGTCTTTTAGAATCCTTTTCTGTGGTAATATAATACCTGTGACTGTCTCACTGGGTATAATGAAGGGGAAATTGGCAGCAATATAAAAGTACTCTGCAGCTTAAAAAAAATAGACAATGCATTAGTGGGTGTAATTGTTTTGAAAAGTTTAGCATCTAGAAATTCTTATTTAAGATAAAATACATTGGAAATTAATCAGACTTCCACTGAAATATGAGCTCTTTTCATGCGAACTGAGAAAGTGGCTGGGTGTTATGGCACATGCCTGTAATCCCTGCACTTGGGACTCTGAGGCAGGAGTATTACTGCCAGTTCAAGGCCAGCCTGGGCTACGCAGAGAGACCCTGTCATAAAATAAAATAAAATAAAATAAAATAAAATAAAATAAAATAAAATAAGATGAGATGAGATGAGATGAGATGAGATGAGATGAGATGAGATAAGGTAGTGTGGTTACACAGGTTACGTGGTGTCCACCCTCATGTTTACCTGCTGAATACAAAGTGGGGCTGTATCCAGTAGTGTTACTTGGCCTCCTGTCATGCACCCCTAGCCATTGTACGTAACAGGCCCTAGTACCTGTAGGGTGGTCATGCACTTTCGGATCAATGCCCCGACAGCCTGATGTTGCTGATACCATACAGAACCATTTGGTTTTGTTGCCACCAGTCAGTCCAGTTGAGCAGGGACACCAGCCTGATCCTCCATGGTAGGCCTTTGGCTGCGCTGGTGGGGAGTTCGGTACATATCCAACAATGTGATTATTGGTGTACATGTGTGCCCAGGAGACAGTGCCTTCTCTTCTGCATAAGGGCTAGATGTTGCTGTATCACTGGTGACATCACTGGTCCCAAAACTTGCCAATTGGATTGCCAGTGGGTTGACTGAAAAGGAGGCCTGCTGCCACCAGTACATCCCCTCGCCCCCAGTGTGTGAGGTGGAGGCCTGGGATACTCCTCTTCTGGCATGGGAAGTCCATGTACTGACTCAGTCCTCTGTCTGGTAATTGGTCTGTGCTTCCGCTGTCTGCTGCCCAGTGTGCAGAGCAACATGGATCACTGCTGTTTGTTGATCAGGCAATACCAGCTTTTGGCTCCTCTCCAACTATGACCAGAATCCAATAGGGTGCTTCTGCTCCCCTTGCTTTTGCCATAGGCCCCCCAAACCCAACATCAACTACCTTCTACGGTTAGGGTCAATGACCCAGAGGTCCTCCACCTGTGCTGCTGCCCTCTGGGAGTCCTGAAAAGCAGCCTCTGCTGCATCTGTCTGGTTCCATGTTGCACCCTTTTGGGTCATCTGGTATAAAAGGCACAGCAGGGTAGCTAGGTGTGGTATCAACATCTGCAACCCAGTAAGCCCATAGTATGCCTGCAATTGGCATGCGGTTGTGGGTCTGGGGTATACCTGGATTTGATCAATAATGGCATCCGGAATTACTTTTGTCTTCTCTGACCAGATAACAGCCAAGAATATGACAGGCAAGCTAGGTCTCTGGACCTAGGTTTGATTAACTCCCTACTGCCAGGCCAGCTTCCTTCAGACTATGTAATGGTATGACCCAGACTCAGGGTGAGACTAGCCATCAAGTCTGCAATATTAGGCACCACTACATGCAATGGAAGGGTCACATTATTCAGTTCCTGATAATCCACAATTATTTCCCATGTCCCTCTTGGCTTCTGTATAGGCCATACTGGGGAGTTGAATAGGCTATGTACAGAGTATATATCACCCTGTGATGGATTGACAACTGGTGGGCAACTTGTAACACTCAGCTGAACTGAATCAGCGTGGTACTGGGTGTGGAGAGTCCACCTGACGATTTTTTTTTTGTAGTGGGAATCGAACTCAGAGCCTTCTGCTTGCCAGGCAGGCTCTGTGCGGCTGAGCTGTATCCTTGGACCCCACCTGAGGATTGTTGCCAACAACATGAAAAGGAGAACTAAAGAGAAAGAGGTAGTGCTGTTGGTTCTCCTGGAGGAGCTTGTCATGCTGGCTTTCCTGACATGAACTCAGTTGTTCTCATCATCAGAGGAGCTCAGGACCTCATTGTCACTGAGAATGGCTGCAGTTCGCTTTGAGGGAGCTCTGCCCCTTACTTTGAGCATTGTTTCCTGCATCCAGAGGGAAAGATGATGTGCTATTGAATCTCCTGGAGAAGCTTGTTGTTCTGGCTTTCCTGATAGGAACTCAAGTGTTCTCATCATTAGAGGAAGGGGGCTGGGAGGGCTGCCACAGTTCTGAATGAGCCAGCTGGCTTGCCAAGGTCAAGTCCTTCATGTGTGCTGTAAGCAGGGCTCCCATACTTTACCATTGGTCACATGTCCGTTTCTTGTAGCACCAATGCTAAATCTACATAGGTTGTCCGTTTTGTAACTTGCTCTGGCAAGTTACCTGGATTCTCCCAAACCAGGGGTGCAGCTGTCATGAACCAGTTTTTCCATATCCGGTTACCTAACCCCTGGGGCTGTGCTTTGCAGGCCGTCAAGAGCGGGTGCTGGCTATGCCAGCTATTTGGAACATCTCTTGTGGGCTTAACTTCATGTTACCAGCCCCTTCCTTCCAAGCTGAAGGAGCTGTGTGGGCACTGTTTCACACACCTTTTTTTTGGTACCAGGGATTGAACTCATGACCTCACGCTTGCCAGGCAGGCGCTCTTGCCGCTGAGCTAAACACCTGGTCCCATACACCTTTTGATTCACTCGCTTTGTCAGCTCCCATAACTCTATGGCTGCGTAGGTCATGTATGTTGTGCTACAGGTAGAGGTGGGCAGTGCCCCTGAGCCCTTCCTGGGGCTGGGGGCACCTCCACTTCTGCCTTCTGGCAAATAGCAGGCCTTACATACAAAGCCAGGGGCTCTCCCCGGGATGGGAACTTACTGTTTTGTGAGAAGGTGGCACTTATTGTGCCCCACAACATGAATTCTCTGGTACTGGAGATTGAACCTAGATCTTTCCTTCACACTGAGCTATATCCCTAGCATTTTTAATTTTTAATTTTGAGAGAGATCTTCCTAAACTGCCCAGATTGGGCTCAAAGTTGAGCTCTTTCTGCTTCAGCTTCCCAGGATGGCTGGGATTACAGATGTGCACCATCAAACCTGACTAGTAGATTTTAATAAAGACTAATAAATAGGCTGGAGTACACATAGTAGCCCCACCTACTCAGTGAACTGAGGCAGAAGGATTACTGATTCAGAAGTTTGGGATCTGCCTGGCAACATAGTGAGACTACCTTTTTAAAAATTAAAAAAAAATGTTTTTTTCTTTTCTGGACAGGGTTTCACTGTGTAGTTCAAGACCAGCCTGAACTACATAGTGCTGGAATTATAGGCGTGTGCTACCACGCCCACCCCCTTTTTCACTTTTTAATTTTAGTTACTTATTTGGTTTTTTGAGACAGGGTCTTGCTATATAGTTCAGGCTGGCCTTGAACGTACTATGTATCCTAGGCTGACCTTGACTCACAGTAATCTTTCTGCTTCAGCCTCCTGAGTATTGAGATTACAAGCATGTGCCAATGTGGCTAGTTATTGTTTTAATTTGAGACAGTATCTTGTTAAGTCTTGGAATGACCTAAATTGGCTTGAATTTGCAATCCTACTGCCTCAGGTTCCTAGAGTGCTGGGATTATAGGCAGGTGGCTGAGACTCTACCTCTTAAAATGTGTTTTTTTTTGGTACTGGGGCTTGAACTCATGACTACACGCTTGCAAGGCAGATGCTTATGCTGCTGAGCTAAATCCACGGCCCAAAATGTGTTTTTTAAATATAACTGAGTAGGGCTGGGGATTTAGCTCAGTGGTTTAAGCACCTGCTTGGTAGGTGTAAGGTCCTGAGTTAAATCCTCAGTGCCAAATAAATAAATAATAAATGTAGCTGAGTGTGGTGGTACATACTTGAAATCCTAGTTTATTCAGTAGGCTGAGGCAGGAGGGCTCCAAGTTCAAGGCCAATCTGTGCAATTTAGCAAAACCTTGTCTCAAAATAAAATTGAAGGGCTGGAGATGTAGCATAGGTTTAATCCCCACCTATGCTCCCAAGCAGATTTATGGACAAGGTGATATATTAAACATAATGCTTTTAGGTATTAAAGTTAAAACATTGAGTTGAGCAAATGGATAATATCCTAATTTTCTTTACACTTTACTCTGGTATGTAAGACTCAGCTGCCTAATTTAGGTAGTAGGTAGACAGATAGATAGTGACCTCGTTGTCTATGTATAATGTAACTTGAATTATTTCTGGTAAATAGTAATCATAGAAATCTCATTCTATATTAATATAAACTCTACTTTAACTGAAGTTTATTTATTTAGAAAATATTTTAAAAGATATATTTGAGCCAGGTGTGGTGGCACATACACCTGTAATTCCAGCACTCAGAAGGCTGAGGCAGGAGAATTGCTGCAAGTTCAAGGCCTGTGTTACAAAGTGAGTTCAAGGCCAACCTGAACTGCGTAGTGAGACCCTGTCTCAGGAAGACAGAAAAAAAAAAGACAGATATATTTGAGCACTTGTACATGCTCAATTATAACCTGGACTGTGTTTACTTTAGAACTAGTCATTGACTTTGTTAGTTGAGGTTTAATGTACTTGTTTTTGTCTTTTGGTTGGAGAAAGCCATCTGAAAGTCCCATGGTAGAAATAAACTGTTGCTACATGTAAATGTAGCTTTTACCAATAGTAAATCTCAAACCCAAATAGGAAAGCCAGTTGAAGACAGATTTGGTGTATCACATATGTAATCTTTATAAACATGTGAAATAAGGGCCAGGGATTTAGCTCAGTGGCATAAGCACCTTTTTGCAAACGCGTGGCCGTGAGTTCAATCCCCGGTACCAAAAAAAAAAAAAATCTATAAACGTGAAATATATGTAGTAGTATACTATGTGTATTGTCTACAGTTACAAATGGGTAGCATAAAAATAACTTGGATGGGAGTGCTGTACATCCATTTCTGGATAATGAATGGAGGGAAGAAATGGGACTAAGTAGGGATGTCAGTTGTGTCAGTAGGGATGTCAGTTGTGTTATTAAACTTTGGAAAAAATGATCTGAAGCAAATATGTCACACAATGGTGACATATTGATAGGATTAGCTCCTAGATGCATGGTTGGTGATTTTCTTTCTTTTCTGTGTATTTTAAATATGTGAGGATGTTTCTTTAGAAAGTTGAATGTACAATTCATGACACAGAATAACCAGAAATAGCACATTATTCTTGGGCTTAGAGAAAATTTTTTTGAAGAACTAGGGCTTAACCTACTGAGGTGATGTTCAAGGCTTTCCAGAAAGATGAAATTTAATTCAGCATAGGCATAACTTAAAATTCTAATAGAAAGTAGAATTAGCCGGGCGTGGTGGCGTACTCCTATAATCCCAGCACTCAGGAGGCTGAGATAGGAGGATCTTTGCAAGTTTGAGACCAACCTGGGCTACAAAGTGAGGCCAAGGCCAGCCTGAACTGCATAGCGAGACCCTGTCTCAAAAAGACAAAAAAAGTAGAATTAGTGCCTGGTTCCAAAATGTGGACCCAAAGTTTCAACCTAGACATTGTCTTTTTTTGCCTGTCTCTTTATGCATATTATTTATCTATTACAGCTCTGTAATGAGTCAGTGCATGTTTTGTGAGTCTCCTTGAAAGACCCTGAGGCTATTAATTTGATTACCTTGTGTGTGTGTGTGTGTGTGTGTGTGCGCGCGCGCGCGCGCGCACGCTCACACGCATGCTACCTGGCTAAAACTCAGGGCCTCACGCATGCTAAGTAGGTGTTCTGTTACTGACTGGAGTATATACCGAGCTCAAGAAAGTACTTTTTCTATAACCCTTAGTGTGAGTGATGAAGACTTCCTGTTTTCACACATCAGTGAAATGAATTTGTCTTCACATTGCTCGTTTGTTTCCAGACAGTGCAGTAAAATGAAAATGAGGAAATACAAAGCAGTAACTATTAAAAGTCTAAATGTGTAAAAGAATTAGGACTGGAAAAAAAGAGAAATAATCAAGGAATCATTGTCTTTGATTCTGATTTTTAAAAATTAATTTTATTGGTAGTATTCTTTTGATATACATAATGGTCACATTCATCATAGGGAATTTGTACTGTACATGATACATCTTGATTCTTCTTGTTCTCCCATTGCCCTCTCCCTTTTTTCCTTCTATTCCCTTTTTTTCTTTTGCCTTCTCCCTTTCCCCTCCCTCATTCTCCTTCCCATTTGAACATTTTCTTCCTACTTCCAATATCTATCATCCATTTTGATTCTTACTTATGTTTTTAGTTTCTCATACAAGAGAACCCATGTGATATTTAAACGTGTATCTGATTTATTTCACTTAAAAGTATGATCTCAAGGAATGTATTTTTTCTAAGTGCTGGAGTGAACCCAGGACATCTTATGTGCTAAAGCAAATCCTTTATCGTTGAATTACACCCCTGGCCCCCAAAAGTAATTTAATTTTTAAGTGGTACTGGAGATTGAACTTAGGGTTTGTGCATGCTAGACAAGCAAGCCCTCTGTTACTGAGCTGCAGTCTCACTCCTTTTCTTAAAATGTATTTTGAGACAGCATCTTGCTAAATTGCCTAGTCTGGCCATGAACTTGAGATCATCCTGTCTGGGATTACAAATGCATGCCCTGTACCCAGGTCCTAAAAGTATTTTTTAGCTACATGTTCTTGTAATCAAAGAGTATTTATAATTGTACTAGTGTTCTAGGGTCATGTATTTGTCCCTTTCTTATTGCTGGGACAAATACCTGACACCTGCACTTAAAGGAGAAGTTTATTTGGCTCAGTTTCAGTGGATTCAGTTCGTAGCCGGCAAGCGCCAGTGCAGAAGCGGCATGCAGAACTGATGGCGGAGGGGGGGGGGCGGTGTGGCGGCCAGGAGGGAGGCGGGGTGGGCTGGGGATGAGAACACGAGCGGACAGGCCACGCCCCCAGTGACCCACCCTTTTCAACCAGGCCTCACCTCGGAGCGTGAGGCGTAGGGGGACATCTGCCATCTAACCCAGGGCTGCTGTAAGAGTAACAAAGAACTGCAATTGGGTGGGTTGAACAACGGAAAGTTTTTGTCTTTAAGTTCTGGAGGCTCAAAGGCCAAGATCAAGAAGTCTGCAGAGTTGTTCCCTTTTCAGGGCTGTTAGAATTTATTTCATGCATTTGCAGGCTTCTGCTGGTTTCCTGGTGTTTTTGGTGTTATTTGGCTTGTGAAAAGGCCTCCATGATCTCTGTCATGTCTTCACATAGTGGTCTCCTTCCAGGCACAGTGGTGCACACTGGTAACTCAGGGAGGCTGAGCATCACAAGTTCAAGCCCGCCTGAGCAATTTAGTCACTTAGCAAAACACTGTCCTGAAAACTAAAAAAAGGGCTGTGGATGTGGCTCAGTGCAAAAGCCCTGGGTTCAATACCCGATGTTACAAAGTACCAAAACCCAAAACATGGTAGTTTTCTTGTGTGCTGTCCGTGTTTCAATTTTTTCTTTTTTTTTGTGTGTGTGTTTTTTTAATTTTAAAAATATAGAACCCTTCAAGAATTTGCATGTCATCCTTGCACGGGGGCCATGCTAATCTTCTCTGTATCATTCCAGTTTTAGTATATGTGTTGCCAAAGGGAGCATTCAGTTTCTTCTTTTTAGGAGACTAGTCATCTTGGACTAGTGCCCATCCTAGTGGCTCATTTTAACTATATCTGTAAACACTATTTTCAAATGTCATATTCTAAGGTACAGGGGGTCAGAACTTCCACATATAAATTTTAGGGGGGCACAGATCAACCCATAATAATATATTGAAAACAAGTTGGTTGTCTTGCAGAAGTGCATGATGCACTCCTGGGAATGTAGGTTGGTGGTAGAGCACTGGTCTAGCCTGGGTTAGATCAGTTATAGTGGACCTTTTAGAGCTTTCAGTGATAATAAACACCTGGATGTGGCACACATGCCATAAGTTTGCCCCCACTGGGTTAGACCCTGGGTTTGATCCCAAGTACCATACACGCACACACACACAGAGTCATGCCATAAAAATGGTATTAAAAATGTGGAGCTGGGTGTGGTGGCACACGCATGTAATCCCAGCACTTTTAAGAGGCTAAGGCATGAGGATTGCAAATTGGAGTCCATACTGTGCAATTTAGGGAGATCCTGTCTCAAAAAGAATTGAGAATGTAGTTCAGTACAAAGACCCAGAGTTCAGTGCCCAGTACTAAGGGAAAAAACATGGGCAAAAAAAGAGACGAGATACACACTTAAAGCTGTACCTCTAATGACCTGCTTCCTCCAAATAGGCCCAACCTCTTAATAATAGCTTGTTTAGCTATAAACTCATCAGTGGATTAATTGCTGTTTGGTTACACCCTCATCACATGACTTTGAGGGATGCTTACTTAACATATAGCTGGGAGAAAGAATGTTTTGCTATGACAACAGAGTTGCCCTTTGTCTCTGACGCTTATAGAATCAAAGCGAATCTGGGACATTAGTAGTACATTGTCTGGTGCAGTCGTTCATTTGCTAGACTGTGAGGTCCATGAGTGCAGAAAGAGAATCCTTATTTCTCTGTATTGTGTGACGCCTTGCCTGACAGTGGGTAGTCATGGATTAACTAACTAATAGGCAATTTATAACACTCAGCTGAACTGAATCAGCTGGTGCTGGGTGTGGAAGGCCTACTTCAGGATTGTTGCCTATAGCATAAAAAGAGAGCTGGAGGGAAAGATGGTGTGCTGGTGATTCTCTTGGAGAAGCTTGTTGCTCTGGCTTTCCTGATACGAACTCAGCTATTACCAGAGGAGCTCAGGACCTCGCTGTCGCTGAGGATGGCTGTGGTTCTTTTTTGGGGAGCTCTGGTCCTTACCTTGAGCATTACTTCCTGTCTCCATTGCAGATCCCTCAGCCTGCTGGCACAGATCCTTCATCCCACTTGCACAGACTTTCTGGCTTCCACCGCTGAACTTTCAGCCTTCCCAGGGCAGATCCTTGATACAGACTTGCATGAGACATTGTCCTGGGCTCTAGGCCTCCAATTGGACTTGTGGAGGGCATTGCCATGGGCTCTAGGTCTTCAGCTGGACTCATGCAGGACGTTGCACTGGGGGTTCAGAACCTCAGATGCGTTCTTTGGGTTTCTAGTGCTTGGACAAATCTCGCGCACTTTTTGCGTTTGACTCTTTGGGTGACTATTATAAAATAATCCTTTAAATTATGTGCCCTGTGTTAATTCCTTTTCCTTGTAAACACTGACTACAACAGGTACTCTATGAATATTGAAGGACTGAATCTGAAGTGTAAAAACATCTGTATATTAGAGACTGCTAATGTTCATCTGTTGTGCCTAGACTTCGGAAACTCTTGATACGTCACATTTTATTTTCTCAAATCTCTTTCATCATTCCCACTACACTGGTGTAAGCCACCACCATCTCTTTTTTGGACCACTTGAATAGCTTTTCAGTGTATCCTCTCCCATTTGTGCTGCACTAAGATATAAACACTAAGCAGAGTCAGAGGTATCTTCTAAAAACGTAAATCAGACCATGTCACTTGCCTATCCTGAGCTTCCAAGGTCCTCTTAGTATGTACCTCTCATTTTTAGAATCTATTCCATCCCTAAATTAGGACAGCTAACATTCTAAATAAGAAGAAAGTCTATGATAAAGTATTTCTGCTTGCCCTCACTCCCCCCCTGCCCCAAATCCAATACAACCAAAGAAAGAAAATATACATGGAAAAGCTCATTAGCAGCAGACAGAAAGCTTCAAAACAAGGAAACAGGTATTTTTTTAAGAACTCACGTCCAGCCGGGTGTTTAGCTCAGTGGCATAAGTGCCTGTTTGGCAAACTCGAGGTCGTGAGTTCGATCCCCAGCACCAAAAACAAAACAAAACAAAACAAAACAAAAACCAACCCATGTCCAGTTGGGATATTGTCACAAAGGTTTGTGTACCCTTCCCACCCTCTCAGAGTTTCTTATAGGAAGGTCCTCTAGCCTGCTAGCAAGACACATAATGGAGCCATCTCCTGAACATACCTGTAGGTCTGAGGAGAGAAATGAAGAGATTACCAGCTAGAAGGACATTCGTGCCCCTCTGCACCACAGGAGTGGCAGTCCACCCTAGAGATGAAGAGTATAAGTACACCTCATAGTCAGATGACCTGAATTTGAGTCCCAGCTGTTACTGGCACTATAACTGAGCACATTTCTTAAATCTGAAACCTAGCCTCCTTATCTGTACATTTTTGTGGGGTTAACACAAGCATTTAAGGTATTAAATGGCAGCTAGTATGATTTTACAAATGTCGATTGTAGTCATGTTTTTCACAGTTCTCACTGTCATTCCTGTAATCCTGTCACCACTGAAAGGAATGTTTTGTATTTATATCTGTTGTAGTTTCTATGTTGAAATTTTCTATTTTAACAACTGTTTATAGACTCTTGGTGACCCGTTTTAAAATTTGGTTTCCACTATTGCCTAGCATACTTGGCATGTAATATGTATTTTGGGCAGTCGGAATAAAGACAGAAGCCAAATGTGTTGGTGCCTGCCTGTAATCCCAGCACTCTGGAAGGCCAAGCAGGATAATCACAAATTTGAGCCCAGCTTGGGTAACTTAGTGACTTGGTGAGACCTTCTCAAAATAAAACATAAAAAGGGCTGGGGATGTAGCTCAGGGCGAAGGCCCTTGGTTGAGTCCCCAGGACCAGGACACCCCTCACCCCTACCCCATAAAAACACCACAAAACAAAAATAAAATCTGGGCCTTTATACAGAACGTTACAAAGTATAAATAAAATATAGGCAAGCTTTTAATGCTATGTCCCAAGATCTAGTGGGGAAGAAAGGTATGGTTCTTTGCCACATATGAAAGCTGTATTTTTGTATGTATTTTTGTTGTACACTGTCATGAAAGAAGGTAGAATTCTGCTAGGCTGGTGTTACATGCCGGTGACGCCAGTACTCCAGAAACTGAAGCAGGACTATCTCCATGAGTTTAAGGATCTCCATGAGTTCAGGGCTATCCCAGGCTACAAAGTGAGTTCAAGGCCAGCCTGTGAGACCCTGTTTCAAAGAACAAAGCAAAATCCAAACAACAACAAAAAAGAAGATAGAATTTTTTTTTTTTTTTTTGTGAGACAAAGTCTCCGTATACAGTTAAGGCTGGCCTTGACCTCACGATATAGAGCCCAGGCTGGCCTTGAACGTACAGCTGTCCTCCTGCCTTAGCCTTCCAAGTGCTGGAGTTGTAGGCATGTGCCACCATTCCTGGCAGAACGGTAGAATTCTTCTTGACAGCCTTTAGGTCCCAAAGAACCTGAGTCCTTCAGTCACAGTTCCAATCCATTGTTTCAGATTGTACCAGAGAAGTAGCTATTTGTTCTTTTGTTTTATGGGATCAACTAGTGGTGGCCCTGATATTTGAATATATCTGAGCATTTAAGATCCAGATAATCCGCTGATCTTTTAAAAGTATGAAAATAAAAACATAATCACAAAATTTTAGGGGCATTGTTTTTTAGACAAGGTCTCACTAGTAGTTCAGCTTGCCTTGACCTCACTATGTGGCTTTGAACTCTCCACGTTCCTCTTGCCTCAACCTCCCAGGTGCTGGGATCCCAGTGTTGCACTACCATGCCCAGAAGTTCAGGCTGTTTAAACTCACTACGTAACTTAGGCTGGCATTGAAGTTGTGGCAGTCCTCCTGCCTCAGCCTCTTGAGTTCTTTGATAACAGTACTAATGGTCATCATAATAGCTAATGTTTATTGGCTGACTGCTGCATGCAGAATCTGTTCTTAGTGTCTTACATTTATTAACTTACTTAATCCTCATGTACCTATTATCTGTATTTTGAAAGAAACGAGATATGAGACCCAGACAGATGAAGTAATTTTCTTGTCTAAGTTCATATAATGTAGAACTTGGATCCCAACCGTTGAAGCTAGACTAACCCTGGACTAACCACAAATGACAGCTATGCCAAGTGTTTTCTCTGTGTAATCTTCTCTTTTGTCGTTGTTCTTTCCTGCCAGACATTACCTATTTTTTTTCTTTTATATATGTATTTTTAGCAGAGTATACTTGAACAAGACATAGTTTAAAAGTCAATAAGCACTGCCAGTTTTATAAGGACAAAAAGGAGTCCTGCTCCTTCCCATTAAAAGTGTTTTTAAGGGAACTGGGTTCATGCTTGCTAGGACAAGTGAGTATTAGAGAAAGCTTTGTATTTGCTGTCCTCTCCTCTTTCTCTTTTCTGCTTTTTTATATTTGACTGTGTCTTACTGGGGGACTTGGGGTGGTGATCTCCAGATGTGTAGGGAAAGACCAGTTATGAATCCTGGGGTTGCCCAGCTTTCCAACCTGGCTTCCCTGGCAAGAGTGTCCTTGCCTTTTCTCAGATCTGGCTTCCTTTTAGCTCTCCTTCCTTCTTACAAGCTTCTATCCCCTCTTAACTGGAGTTCTTTGTCTTCTGACTTGTCTCTGCCTCACTCTAGTTTATGCTCTACATTGCAACTAAAATAAATTTCTAGAATGTTACTCCAGTTGTGTTACTCTCCCTTTTAAAATAGCTCTGGATAAAGCCTTGTTCTATAAATTCTTTAGATTGGCTCACTAAACTAGGTAGAGCAATAGGATGAAGCAGGCCCTCGGATTAGAGAGAACTTAATTTGGGAACTTAAAGGTTGTTCAGGATCAAATCCGGTTCATGTTATTCCCTTTGGCTTCAGGAGTTTGTCAATATGGAGAAGAGCCATTATGTTTTTCTTTTTTTCTGCTTTTGTGCACACTGCTAACTTTCAGACTTGTCCATGTGCTTCACGTGTCCCCCATAAGCTACTCACTGATTGATTTGGTCTGTCACTGTCCCTTACATATGTGTCTCTTTCTAAGTAGTTTTTCTTTCAGAACAATTGTTGAGCTGCTGTGAGGACTACTCTTGGGTCTAATGATATTTTTGTTTTTATTTTTTATTTTTTAGTACCAGGGATTGAACTCACATCCTTGCGCTTGCCAGGCAGGCTCGTGCCGCTGAGCTACATTCCTGGTACCAGTCTTGGTAATGTTTTAAAAGGGGGACAGGACGGTGAGGTCAGTCAGCACATAACCATGCAGTGTTTATTTTATTTTAGCAAGGCACCTGGAGCAACACGGACCTCTTTTGCACATATGAGTGACAGTTGGTTGGCTACAGAGTTCTGGGTTGCAGCTGTTGCCATTAGACAATGTACAGTAAATGGATGGTGTTTTTACTAGAATCCTTTTTTTTTTTTTTTTTTTTTTGGTGCCGGGGATTGAACTCGAAACCTCGCACTTGCAAGGCAGGTGCTTAAGCCACTGAGCTAAATCCCCAGCCCTAGAATACTGTTTTTTAAATTTTATTTTAGAGGTAGTAAAAATACAACAGAACAAGTTAGAACAAAGCCAATCAAGACAGTGCAGTGAAATTGGTACAGAACTTCAGAGCAGGACACCGGAATAATAATAATAGGTACCATAGTATATCCCGTTATCTTCACAGTAGTTGTCCAGTCAATTAGGTATAGCAAAATCAAACCAAAAACAGAACATTATAAAACCAATTGAAAGAGAATATTGAATAGAGCAAACCAATTAATCATAACAAAACAAAACAAAACAAAACAAAACAAAACAGTGAAAATAACCTTTGCCTTCAAACAGAAGATAGAAGGAAATCCCCCATAGAATACTTTTTGATTCTGATCTTTTTTAAAAAATTAGATTTATCTGTTATCCTTTGAGCTCTTTCAAGTTGCAAATTCACGTCTCACCTTACCTGAAGAAAACTCTTCTATACAGTAGTTAAATATTGCTTCTTTTTGTGATGCTGGGGTTAATTCCAGAGCCTTACCACTGAGTTACATTCCACCTGGTTGTTTTTGTTTTTGTTTTGTCCTTTTGAGACAGGCTCTTGCTATGCAGTTCAGGTTGACCTTACACTCACTTTGTAATCTAATGTAGCCTTGAACTCACAACAGCCCTCCTCCTTCAGCCACCAGAGTGCTGGGATGACACGTGTCTGCCACTATGCCCAGGCCCACCGCTTCTTAATAAGTAACAAGATTTTGTTAAAGTCACTAAGTTGCTAGGCTAGGCTTGAACTTAGGATCCTCCTGCCTGTGTTCTCAGAGTGCCTGTGTTCTCAGAGTGCCGGGGCAGTAAGTGTGCACCATACACCAGCTGAATATTACTTGTGTTCCGCTTATTCCTGTGTTAACTTCAGGAACTCCAGTTATTGTGTGTTATCACTCTGTATCTCTGTGTTTCCCCATCTCCCTTGTTAAAATTATTTTGATCTCCCTCTCCCTCTCTCTCCCTCCTTCCCTCCCTCCTTTCCTCCCTCCCTCCATTCCAATCTCCTTCCCCCTCCCTCCCTCTCCCTCTCTTCCTTCCTCTCTCCCGTTCCTTCCCTCTTCCCCTCTCCCTCCTCCTCTTC